>JAVXUO010000858.1:0-61383 GCA_033065855.1 Escallonia rubra
GGGGGGTGAATAGGGTTTTTGAAATATAATGGGGAATTTAAACTAAGCACAATCATAAATATCAAACAAACCAAGTAATACTTCAATGAAGATGCTAACTAAACAATCTCAAACAATTAAAGAGCAATAAGTAAAGAGATTGAGTTAGAGATACTTGACAAGAAGATTTAAATGGTTCGGCTTGATATACCCTCAAGCCTACATCCACCTCTTCAAGGAAGTCCCTTGCAAGAGCACTAGAATCCACTAGCAACAATCTTCTTCCGGGTCAAGATCAAAACCCTTACAACACTTGGTGATATCCCCACACCAAGCACAAGCCTTGAATCCACAAAGCTCACCCAAGACTTGACAAACCCAAGCCTTGATCACAATCCTTTTACAAAGATCAAATGTGTACAAAGAAACCCTCTTGAAAGGAAATAAGTACAAATGAAGCTCTAGTGCAATAGAGAGATGAGAGAATTGATGACTTGAAGGATGCTCACTCTCAATCAAAGAATTTCTCACAAAGATGCTCTCTTTAATGATGTAAAATCATGAAGATGAAGAGAGAAAAGTTTAATCTATGAGCTTTGATGTTTCTCTAATGAATGAAGGCTTAGAATGTGGTTTCCATGGTGTATGATGAAGCCCCAAATCATTTATATAGAGAAGAGATCAAATATAGCCTTTAGAGGCATAATATGGGCAAAACTGCCATTGCAGTCGACTGTAACCCAATGCAGTCAACTGTAATCCCTCTAAAATAGCCGTTGGAGTTTTGTCCTCGAAAATAGCCGTTGGAACTGAATTTTGACCAATGCAGTCGACTGCATTGGAATGCAGTCGACTGCATTGGAATGCAGTCGACTGTATTCAATTACAGTCGACTGTAATACCCTACTGCCTATCGGCTGCCTCACGGAACCCCCTTTCCTATTTTGGGCATAACTTTCTCTAGAAAAATCGGATTGAGGTGCCGTTTTTTGCGTTGGAAAGATAATGAAAAGTTTTATCAAGATATGAAAATATTAGCACCAAATTGTTTTTTGAGAAAATCTGAGTAAGCTCCAAAGTTTACTCATTTTCAAGAACCGCACTTGTGTGAATGGTTATGAACTCACATGCAATGCACAAGGTGTCCTAAGGTCTTTTTAGGTCATAGTCATCAATTCAAGCATCAAACCAAGACTAGTTACATAATAGGAAAGATCAATTATAATTGATAGTAACTTAGCCGATGCATTCTTTGTTGCTCTTCGACATTGGACTTGATGAAGCTTCTATAGCATGTCCACTTTAACTTTAAGCTTCTTTGGCCTTAATACATCTATCCAACTTCTCAAATGTATCTTCATGAGTGTGCATGTATATACCTACTAAGAATACACTCAAAGCACACATTAGAACATAATCAATGTGTAGTTATCATCAAAACAAGATGTAAGCCTATGTTATCCAACCATAGGGCTAACAATCTCAATATATATATATATATATATATATATATATATATATATATATATATATGGGGCCCGATATATATCGACCGGTGGATAATATCCACCGGACCGCAACTGTACAGTTGCGGTTGCTATCATTACTCCACGGTCCCACCCCCACCCCCCCACCCACCCCCGAACCGCAACAAGGCGTTGCGGTTCACTGTGCGTGGCTGTCCTTTTGTCTTTTGTCCTTCCTTTTCCTTTTTTGTCCTTTTTTATTATTTCTAGCTGAAAATAATTAGCCATAATTATTTCTAGCCGAAAATAAAGTCCCATAAATTTTACAATAGATTTACAATATACAAGGATAATACAGAAATTAAAATCAAAAGTTAAAAAGTGTCGAAATCAATTTAAAATCGTCTGTTTAGCTAAATCAAATGCGATATGGATAATAATAGTAAATCAACTCTAAAAATTACAAAATTGAAACTGAGTTGTCTTTGTGATACAAAAACATTACTGAAATTTTTTCATAATTTAATATGATTTTTAAAGGCTCTTTACCAATTTTAAAAGAACTGAAATTACAGAAAATATTAAAAAATACCAAACGATATCAGAAAAATGCGAACTTTTAACAGTAATTCTAATATTATCCTATGAAACTTCCTATAAAGTTTGGAAAATTTTTGACAAGTGCACGATATCCAACAGTTTGGGCCCTTTTTTTTCTTTTTCGTGCCCCCCCCCCCCCTTTTTTTTCTCCCCCACCCCTCCCCCTTTCTCCCCCACCGCAACTAGGAGTTGCGGTTCCCTTGGTGTCCTTTTTTTCGTGCCCCCCCCCCTTTTTTCCTTTTTTCGTGGCCCACCCCTTTTTCCTTTTTTTTTCTTTTTTCGTGCCCCCCTCTCCCCGAACCGCAACTCCTCCCTTCATGTAGCCCCCGATTTTATTTTCTTTCCTTTTTTGTCCTTCCCCATTTTCTTTTCCCTTTTTGTTTTGTCTTTTGTTTTGTCCTTTCCCCCCTTTTTTTTGTCCTTCTTCCCCATTTTCTTTTCCTTTTTTGTCCTTCCTTTTTTATTTTGTTTTCCTTTTTTTGTCCTTCCCCCTTTTCTTTTCCTTTTTTGTTTTGTCCTTTCCCCCCTTTTTTTTGTCCTTCTTCCCCATTTTCGTTTCCTTTTTTGTTTGTCCTTTCTCCGTTTTTTTCGTCCACCCCGGAACCGCAACTGTCCTTCTCTTTTTTGTCCTTCCTCTTTTTTGTTTTTTTTATTTCTTTTCGTGTCCTTTTTTTGTCTCTTTTTTTTCTCCTTCCTTGTGCGTGGATAGTTGCAGAGTTTCTTCGCAGCCTTTGACTCTGCCATTTTTTTCTTTCTTCATAGCCTTTGACTCTGCCATTTCTCTTCTTTTCTTCACGGCTTTTTGACTAACTACTGCTCACTCACGGACATAATTTTTCTGTCTTCTTACGTTTTTACAAATCGGGGTATTACATTCGAACGATTCCAAAATAGCAATTTTTTAGGGCGTCAAAATTAGAATTTTTTTCACAAATTTATAAAAAATAGCTAGAGCTAGATTTTGCCAAAGTACAAAAAATAGACCCTAGTTATTTTTAAAATATCTGTATCAGGTAAAAATTTCAGATTTTTTCAAAGACTGAAAAGGGGTTAACTGATACGCGCAACCTTGTAACTTTGCAGTGTAATTTAAAATATCAAACTAGCGCGATTTCGAGCGAAACTTTTATGAGAACCCTAGGATATTGGGAAGTTCCATTTCTCAAGAATTCGGGCCATTCCAAAGCCGTTAACTATTTTTTTGGCCAAACTGCCTTTTAAGCGCTCGATCCGGACACCGGTTCGGGATTTTTGGGCGAAACTTATGTAAAATACTTTTTAGATCAACAATGCTTGCAGGAATCTTAAAATCCCATCTCAAAGAACTTTCGAGATTTTCTGAAGCCAGGGGCATTTTGATAATTTGCCACCCCATGAGGGGTATTTTGGTCATTTTCCCGTTATATAAATTTTCCGAATGACTTTTAGTTCGGGAAAGGGTGTAAGACACCCGGAAAGTTATTTTTTCCAGTTGTTCTGAGATGTTTGTTGGGGCGATGGCTGTCAGGGGGTATTTTGCATAAGTTGGGGGTGTTTTGGTAACTTTCCCCCTTAAAATATCCTGAGAAATTATTTGGTATATAATTGACGTAATACATTTAAAAAGTGGTTTTAAAGCAGTTTTGTGGTGTTGGTGGTGTAGGTGCCATTGGGGGGTATATTGGTAAATTGCCAGTTGGCTCTAAATTTTAGGGAAGTAGAATAATAAAGCGTTCGGAGTTGTGAGAAGTGAGGAATTGTTTTAATACATTGAAATAATGGGATAATGACTATTGCTAACGTGTTGGTAAGCTAGGTTTAAGATCCAGTTATATTTTTGGAATGTAAATATTATGGACGCTAAGTTGGTTTACGATTATATTTTGTTCTTACAGATATGTATTTCAACCCCGGACCTCATGATACATCAATCATATATGATGACGATGACCACGTCGCGAGGTACGTATTTGACGGTATCAAAAGGGGTGTTTTGAAAACAATTCAAAGCACACGTCACCTCGAAGAGTGGGTACTGAACGAGGAACAAATACAACTACTATACCGTCAAAATTTAGCTATGTTCACCGATTCCGGAATTTTGTCTCGACACGACGATTACCTTATATCCGCTCTAGTTGAACGATGGAGGATCGTGACGATCTCTTTTCTTTTCCGGTTTTGTGAGTTGACATTTACATTAGAGGACGTCGGTTTTATACTTGGAATCCCATGTCACGGCAAACCCATTACTTTGAGCAAAACGTCTACATCCATAAAGAATATGGCTAGGCAGTATTTTCCGGAAATTCCGAAGGAAGCTCTCACAACAAACGGCATCAAACTTAAATGACTGAGAGAGCAATACGGCGAGCTACCGGATGAATACACGCATCATGATTTCGTGACGTATACGAAGGCATTCCTTCTATATATTATTGGAGTTATATTACTTCCGACGCATTCGAAAAACACGGTGCATCCGAAGTATATGGTGTTCTTGGAGGATCTTGAGGAGGTATACTCGTATTCGTGGGGTTCAGCTGTTCTTGTGCACCTATATCGAGCACTGCATAAGGCTACGAGAATTGGTGCCAAGTCTATTGCCGCCTGCCTGACTCTATTACAGGTATGAGCATTTATATTCTTGTTTTGACGTGTCAATATATTCGTGATTAATTACTTATTCCATATAATGTTTGCATTCACAGGATTGGTCTTACGAGAGGCTACCAACGGGTCGTCCACAACCGCGGGAATATTCCGAACTGGGGCATGGATGCTTACATAGATCTGCTCCGTGTTAGAGAGCTAAGTAATAACCCCTCCCAAACTCTCAAGCTCAACATGTATCCCTCTTTTCTAGTCAACCTCTTGGTGAATAGCATGAATGACTTCACAGCATCGAGGAGGATGCGAGGGACAAGCAAGGGTGCATGGCAACCGTCTGCAAACGTGCTTGCCTTATTGAACTCGGACAATCAATGTCATGCATCTTTTCCAAACCTAATCATGATACCTTGTCTTCACGGGTGCCACTTCTTCCTATTAGTTCTCCATCCAGCGAACAAAACGGTCCACTTATACGATAGCCTAATGGAAGATGGACCTGGTGGGCAGCTGGCGGAGATATACTCCACGTACATCAATGCGGTGGTTAGTTTATATTTCTTGAGCTTCGCTCATAGTCTATTCTTCTTGTTAAGTAGGCTTGATAACTTTTTTTACTGTTGGATGCAGACTACTATCATTCCACTAGTGTGCCGACATGTTACGGGGGAAGCCATCACGAGCTCAACAATCATAGAGCCTTGGACGGTCGTGATGATACAAAACCGACCAAAGCAATATAACAGTCTTGATTGCGGGATTTACGTCCTCAAGTACATGGACTACATAGCTCGCTCGGATGTGCTCGAAAATACGTCGTGGTCTCGAAGGGATGCATTGACGTTTAGATATCGGATAGCCTGGGAGCTAAAAAAGGGTATAGCTAGGCGCCTTCCTTACCATTCCCCAGAGATGTAGTTGGCGTCCGTATGGATTATTATTAGTATTGTTCGATTTTGGATCTTAAGATTTCAAATTGAATTTGCCTTATTATTACTTTAGAATGATTTTGGACAATGGGCTAACTAGCGTGCCTAATGTGTAATGAGCACAAAAAAACGTTAAAAACAATAGTGGGCGCTAAAGTGTGCGCGAATAGGGGCTTCGTAAAAAAATTCAAAAAATAATTTGTCTCGTTTTTCACCGAAATTTATAGAAATGGGCTAACTAGCGTGCCTGAGGTGCAATGAGTGAAAAAAAAGTGACAAAAAAAATTACAACTTTTTTCGCAAGCTAAGAAATGGGCGCTAAAGTGTGCGCGAATAGGCGCGTCGTAAGAAAACCCAAAAAATAATTTGTCTCGATATTTTCCAAAATTCATAGAAATGGGCTAACTAGCGTGCCTGAGGTGTAATGAGTGAAAAAAAAGTGACAAAAAAATTACAACTTTTTTCGCAAGCTAAGAAATGGGCGCTAAAGTGTGCGCGAATAAGGGCGTTGTAAGAAAACCCAAAAAATAATTTGAATCGTTTTTCGCGGAAATTAAAATAAATGGGCTAACTATCGTGCCTGGGGTGAAAAAAAAAAAAAAAAAAAACTTTTTTCGCAAGCTAAGAATTGGGCAGTAAAGTGTCCCCGAATAGGCCCTTTCAAAAATATCAATAATCCACAAACCAAATCACAAATTAAAGATTTCACAAACCAAATCACAAATATAAACATTATAAAAGTTCAATTTATACAACTGAAACATTAATCCTAACACTCTTCCTCATCATCGTCCTCCTCGTCCACACTGCTAGCTTCGATACCTAGCACTTTATAATGATTTCTCTTGTCATGATCAGTCATCTTATTACACAACGCACACTTTCGCAATTTTTTTTGACCCGTTGCTTCTTCAATCGGATTCTTCTTACGTATTGCTCGTTTTCGCCCTGTAAACTGTAGCCGCGTCGGCTTCTCTCTCAAGGTAAACTTGCCTGTCAAGGGCTTTCTGCATCTCTAGTACGAACTCCGTTATACTTGAAGACTGGCCTACGTACCCATCAAAGAATGAATTCATACTTTCGCTCCTCGAGGTCGTAGTCATTCCGGCTGCAAAAAACTTCTTCGTGTAGGCACCGACCCACTGTGTCTTGATCTCATACAACGATTGTAACCATTCGTGATTGTGCAAAGAGTAGTCATTCATTAACTTGGCCCACTTCTCCTCGAACATGTCCACTGTCAACGATTTCTTCACACATGTATTAAAGTCAGTCTTGAAAGACGGATGGTTTGCATATACATTGTGAAGCCGTTCGGGATATTTGTTGCTTATGTGCCATGTGCACAGGCCATGGTGAGTATCTGGCAGGACCTTAGCGATTGCATTTTTCATTGCCAGATCTTGGTCGGTGATGATACATTGCTTTAAGCCACGTTTCAAATAACCAGGTAAACGACTCCTCCCTCTCATCCCTAAGCAGGGCAAAGCCAAACAAGATTGACTGATAGTGGTGGTTCACCCCGGTGAACGGAGCAAAAGGCATAGAGTACTTATTTGTGCGGTATGTGGTGTCAAACGTCACAACATCCCCAAAATTTTGGTAAGCAGCTCTAGAACGGGCATCCGCCCAAAATATAGTACTAATGTGGTTCTCGTCATCCAGTTGGAGACTGTAGAAAAAGCCTGATTCTCACTCTGAAGGCAGGCTCCTGAAGAGATCAAGTGTAGCTTGAGAATCACTCTTACCGAAAGACGCTCTCCTCTGAACACGAAGTTCATTTCGAAGGTCAACTTCGTTGAAACTCAACTTGTCAATCCCCCCAGCATGGCTTGAGAGAACCCCCATCATTCTAGAAGGTTCTCGTTTAGGCTGGGCCATTGTAAATATTAGTTCCCTGTGAGCCGTGCCTATTTGTCGGTGCTGATGAATTTGACCAATCTTACTAGGGGTCATCAACTGATGATTATGGGTCAAATCTACTCCCGTCACAACCCATTGGTTTTCATTTTTCCGTTGTACTGCATACACATGGGCCTTGCAGCCGGTTCCCAGAAACGTGTCCCGCTTTCTTTGTCTTGATGGCCCTTCGTCACTGATCCGAACAACCGGGGGTACATGCGGTCCTCTTCTATGACACTCAAATAGTCTTCCACAAATTTGATCTGTATTCGCCCGTTTTCTAGTCGTCTTAATTCTAATATCGAAACCTATCGTTTTCGAATATGCTCTATAGTATGCTTCAACTTCGTCCAGTCTTTGAAAAACTTAACCCAAGTAAGGTGGAACAGAATCTTCAGAAAAAATATTTCCTCCAGTTGCATCCATATTTATATTGAAATCTAAAAAATAAAAATTATATCATTCTCAATAAGTCATAGAAATAAATAAACATTATTAAAAAGTCATTCGGAAAATTTATATAATGTTAAATTACCAAAATACCCTCGTTGAGCGACAAATTACCGAAATGCCCCGGGGGTTCATTATTACCCTAACTCCCTAAATCAGCTTCAAAACAACATTTCAGGTGTTGTAATTACATTTCTGGACTAAGAAGTCCTTTGAAAAACTTTAACGGGAAAATTACCAAAATACCCCTCATAGGGTGGCAAATTACCAAAATGCCCCTGGCTTCAGAAAATCTCGAAAGTGCTTTGACATGGGATTTTAAGCTTCCTGAAATCATTGTTGATCTAAAAAGTATTTTACAAAAGTTTCGCCCAAAAATCCCGAACCCGTGTCCGGATCGAGCGCTTAAATGGCCGTTTGGCCAAAAAAATAGCTAACGGCTTCGGAATGGCCCGAATTCCTGAGAAATGGAACTTCCCAATATCCTAGGGTTCTCATAAAAGTTTCGCTCGAAATCGCGCTAGTTTGATATTTTAAATTACACTGCAAAGTTACAAGGTTACGCGTATCAGTTAACCCCTTTCCAGTCTTTGGAAAAATCTGAAATTTTTACCTGATACAGATATTTTAAAAATAACTAGGGTCTATTTTTTGCACTTTGGCAAAATCTAGCTCTAGCTATTTTTTATAAATTTGTGAAAACAATTCTAATTTTGACGCCCTAACAAATTGCTATTTTGGAATCGTTCGAATGTAATACCCCGATTTGTAAAACTTAAGAAGACATAAAAATTATGTCCGTGAGTGAGCAGTAGTTAGTCAAAAAGCCGTGAAGAAAAGAAGAGAAATGGCAGAGACAAAGGCTGTGAAGAAACTCTGCAACTATCCACGCACAAGGAAGGAGAAAAAAAAGAGACAAAAAAAGGATACGAAAAGAAATAAAAAAAAACATAAAAGAGGAAGGACAAAAAAGAGAAGGACAGTTGCGGTTCGGGGGTGGACGAAAAAAACGGAGAAAGGACAAACAAAAAAGGAAAAGAAAATGGGGAAGAAGGACAAAAAAAAAAGGGGGAAAGGACAAAACAAAAAAGGAAAAGAAAATGGGGAAGGACAAAAAAAGGAAAACAAAATAAAAAAGGAAGGACAAAAAAGGAAAAGAAAATGGGGAAGAAGGACAAAAAAAAGGGGGGAAAGGACAAAACAAAAGACAAAACAAAAGACAAAACAAAAGGGGAAAAGAAAATGGGGAAGGACAAAAAAGGAAAGAAAATAAAATTGGGGGCCACATGAAGGGAGGAGTAGCGGTTCGGGGAGAGGGGGGGGGCGGGCACGAAAAAAGAAAAAAAAAGGAAAAAAGGGGTGGGCCACGAAAAAAGAAAAAAAAGGAAAAAAGGGGGGGGGGGGGGGCACGAAAAAAAGGACACCAAGGGAACCGCAACTCCTAGTTGCGGTTGGGGGAGAAAGGGGGAGGGGTGGGGGAGAAAAAAGGGGGGGGGGGGGGGGGGGCCACGAAAAAAAAAAAAAAAAAAGGGCCCAAACTGTTGGATATCGTGCACTTGTCGAAAATTTTCCAAACTTTACAGGAAGTTTCATAGGATAATATTAGAATTACGGTTAAAATTTTGCATTTTTCTGATATGGTTTGGTATTTTTAATATTTTTTGTAATTTCAGTTCTTTTAAAATTTGTAAAGAGCCTTTAAAAATCATATTAAATTATGGAAAAATTTCAGTAATGTTTTTGTATCACAAAGACAACTCAGTTTCAATTTTGTAATTTTTAGAGTTGATTTACTATTATTATCCATATCGCATTTGATTTAGCTAAACAGACGATTTTAAATTGATTTCGACACTTTTTAACTTTTGATTTTAATTTCTGTATTATCCTTGTATATTGTAAATCTATTGTAAAATTTATGGGACTTTATTTTCAGCTAGAAATAATTATGGCTAATTATTTTCAGCTAGAAATAATAAAAAAGGACAAAAAAGGAAAAGGAAGGACAAAAGGACAGCCACGCACAGTGAACCGCAACTCCTTGTTGCGGTTCGGGGGTGGGTGGGGGGGTGGGGGTGGGTCCGGTGGATATTATCCACCGGTCGATATATATCGGGCCCCTATATATATAGCTCTAGGTTGGAACGTAACCAAATTTCCCCTAGCTTTCTCTAAGTGTTTTAAGTTTTACTCCCTTTACTTTTGATTATTGTGAACATGTCTTAATATGTTGCTTACTATAGATTAGGGGTTAGAAAATTTTAGATGGTCTTGATAGATAACCCGGCTACACAAATTGTCGTTAAAAGTTGCTAATGAATATTGATGCCATCTATATGTATAAACTTGTCGCTGAAGGTCTCAAAAAATAAATAAACACCATTTAACACTAATCCTTGACAAGGACATTAATCAATATCAATCATATATGTTATCGTTACATTTTCCTCATGATCCTAGAATTGTCGCTATAAGTCACTAGCTAAATACAATGATGCTAAACAAGAGTTCTTCCTTAAAATTTTATTTTGGTCTGAATAGTAATAAGTAAATGATAAAAAAAAAAAATCGGGTATTACAAGAATGGTGGTAAAATGGCATCTTCTCCGGTACGGTTTTATGGATGGATACACAAGGTGGATGCAGCACGGAAAAACGATAGTATTGTCAACCAACCCGGCTAGTCAAGCTGACGTTAGGGAGGAGGCAAAATATGATTACCGAGATATGATTATGGATGTTGGGCATATTAATGTTAAATTGGGTGACTACCGCGACGATGACAGTCCCCAGCAGCCGAACGATGGGGCTAATCAGTTTACAGAAGGGGGCATCTGTCATTTGGATTCTACAGAGCTAGCTTGGACCTGTAGGTGTAATGTGTGCACATTGTGGTGAAGTGTGATTGTGAGATTTCATGAAATGGGTATTGTTGGATGTGTACTGTGGGCATGATAGTGGTGTGTATTTGTTGTGTGCATGTGTTTGTTTATGGGTCTTGTGGTGCTTGAGAGATGAAGTAGGGGCTACTTTGAAATGGGTTTTTGTGAACCTGTGTGAGTACAGAACAAAGAGAAAATGGTGTGATTATGTTGGGCAGGAAAGGAAGCTACTGCCGTGAGGTAGTAGCTATGATGGGTGGTGTGTTTTGACTGTAGTTGTGTGTTGTGAGTGTATGAATGAATGTGTAGATTTATTTTATATATGTGTGTGTGTGTGTTTATTAATGGAGTGAATTGTAGTGAGCTAGGGGTGAAAGTGAAGTTACGTGAACAGTAACTATGAGCTAGTGAGTGTGTTCTAGGTTAGATAAAAAGTGAAAAGAGGAAGAAGAAGAAGTGGAGAAATAGGTTTGTACAGTAAAGTGGTACGCTGTGCTACGTGGCTGTTAGGTATTGTATAATTAACAAAAAAGGCTGAAACTTTATAGGAAGTTTCTTAGGGTAAGATTAGAATTATTGTTAAAATTCATGATTTTCTGATGTTGTTTGTTATTTTTAATATCTTTTGAAATTTTAGTTTTTTTTAAAATTTATTTTGAGTGTTTAAATTCTGACAAAATTACAGTAATGTTTTTATGATATAAAGAAAGTTTCACTTAGAGTTTCATAAATTTTAGAGTTGGTTTGTTACTAGATCCGTATCGCATTTGATTTAGCAAACTGACGATTTTAAAATGGTTTCGGCACTTTTTAAATCCCAATTTTTAATTTTAGTAATTTTTTTTCTTTATATTATGAAGCTATCATGAAATGATGGGACTTTGATTTGAGTTAAAAATATTAATTGTTATTTTTGGGCTTTTTCTGCCGTTTAGGAAAATTATTATAATTAAAAATATTTAAAAATTCAAAAAATTCATATTCTAACTTGTTTTGTTGTTTTAAGCTATAAAAGTATTTTATGAGGATTTATTATGAATTTAAGATGTCTTAATGCCTTATAGAAAGTGCCAGATTATCGGTTAATAAGTTGGCTGTCCGAAGGATCCGCTTCGCTTTGTTTTAGATTGAGAGTATCGGAGAGAGTAATTAGCATAAGGATTTATAGCGTTATAAGAATTAAATTTGATATAATAATTAAATTGCCAATTTAGGTTAACTCAAGAATTTTGGAACAAGGTTAAATAGCAGCTTATAACTTTTATTGAAGTAAGGAATTTATATCCGAAACCTAAATTCATCAAATTGTCCTCGTATATATTTTTTTATTGAATCTCCTTGGACTGTGTTAAATTTGTTATGCAAATGCATTATTTATCCTTAAACCCTGTTTTGTGCTTAAATGTTTTTTGAAAATCATTATCGATACTCAGTGTTTATTTCTCGTGGGGCATCGATTTACTCGTTGTATTACCGACTATTGCATATTGTATATTGACGTGAGATAGTGTATTGAAGTGTTATAAGGATGGTCTGTATAGGGTGATATAAGGATGATCTGTTATTGCTGGAGATTTTAGTACCTTAATGGTGTAGGCAGCGTTCATAATATGTAACCATATTGTTAGTGAGCACTGTCTTTGTGACTTTACATAGTGTTTCCATGTACTGCTTGTATAACTTTGCATTCACTCATATTCAATATCGTCTGCATCATTTACAGTGTAATTGAAATTGTTTCCGTTGATATCTGATTTGAGGGAGAGAGTGGAATATCTTCCTCATTGCTTTTGAAGTAAGTCTGTGCGCATCAACTTAGTATTTTCATTAGGAACAATTAGTTGATAGTTTTATCCAAGAAATAATTTATACATGTACATATTTTATAGGGAGTATAAATTATATATTACTTTAAGATATTTTACTAAAGGTATTACAATCAAATAAAACATGTATTTCTCTCATCCAAAATCTCCACAAACTCTCCTCACTCTCCACTTTCAATCCTCATTGACTCCTTGATTGTGTGCAAAATTGTTAAGTGTTCATATTTATTTTATCTTGGACACGCATTGCCTATGCCCTAAATCACTGGTATAGTTAGTTGTAAAGTGATTCTCGAGTTGAGTAAATTGAATATGGAATATTGCTTACTCTAATTATCAAACATCTAATTTGCAATATTAACTAGTGATTAAGGAATAGATAGAGGCTATAAATAACCACTTGGCTTCTGATGTTCTACCTTCACCAGTTGACATGTTAGAAATTGTGCCGATTTAGTAAGACGATTTATTATTACCCAAAAGGCATCATTATCATCTCGAGTCCACGATAAACCTGTCACAAAGTCCATGATTATGTGCTCTCATTTCCACTCAGGAATAGATAGAGGCTATAAATAACCACCCGACTTCTGATGTTTTGCCTTCACTAGCTGACATGTTAGACACTTGGAATCAATAATGTAAATTTAAATCTCTGTACATTTTTAATGCTACCCGGATGAATACTGCACTTACTTTAACATGCGTCTTTCAAAATTTCCCATTTAACCTTAGCATCATTAGGTACACAAATATGATATTTGAATCTCAATATATATTCAGAAGATAAAGAAAATTCAAGTTGCAACCCTTGCTCCACCTTTATCCTGGCAAATCTGGGTCCTTTCTCTAAGCTTGTATTAATTGCCTTAATGCAAGCCAAACTTTAATATTAGCAAACAAAAGTCTCGTTCTAGATGCATGTGGCCTCCAATCACACACTTTAGTCAACACATCCCATTAATCCTTAAGCATTAAACTAGCAATCACATTTTTTCTACTTAAGGCATCGGCAACCACATTAGCCTTACTCGGGTAATATAAAATAGAACAACTATAATCATTCAGTAATACCATCCATCTACGATGTCTCATATTCAATTCCTTCTGCAAAAATAAATATTTCAAACTCTTATGATCAGTGTAAACTTCAAATACTATAAGTAAATAATGTCTCCATTTATGCAAGGAAAAAAAACAGTTGCTAATTCCAGATCACGAGTAGGATAATCTCTTCATATAGTTTCAATTTACATGATGTATAAGCAATTACCTAACCTATTTGCATAAGCACATAACCTAAATTTTTGTAAGATGCATCACTGTATATCACAAAATCATCATTGCCCTTAGGCAAAACCAAGATAGGTGCAGTGACCAATCTACTTTCAACTCTTGAAAGCTATTATCACATTTATCATCTCAGTAAAAGTTACTTTCATCTTAGTCAAACGAGATAATGGACCAGCAATTTTAGAACATCACTGAACAAATCTACTATAATATTCGGCTAACCCCAAAAAACTACGTACCTCTGATAATGTTGAAGGAGTTTTCCAACTCTGCATAGCCTCAATCTTAGCAGGACCCTGCATCTGATATTATATGCCCTGGAAAAGAAACTTGTTCCAACCAAAACATACACTTTTTAATTTAGCATACAAATTTTTATCCCGTTAAGTTTTCAAAACAACTTTGAGATGTTGGGCATGCTGTTGGGTATCTCGAGAATAAACCAAAATATCACTAACAAAGACTACTATAAAACTGTCCTAGTATGGTTTAAATACACCATTCATCAAATCCATAAATGCCAGGGTGCAATAGTAACCTCAAATCGCATAACTAGAAACTCGTAATAACCAAACATGGTGTAGACACCCCATTTTTGTAGGTATTTTAATTAATTAAATAATAGGCTTTATTGTTACTTAGAGTGCATTATTAAGTGTGGGCTTGGTAATGTGGTTTAATTAATTAATTCAGTCCAGTTTTATTAATTAATTTGGTCTAGTTAAATCATCTAGTCTAGTCTATTTAAATTGTTCAGTCCAACCCATTGCATGCAAGTTCAATCCATTGCATTAGTCTAATTCATTTAGGTCAAGTCCAATCCAAGGTCTAGATTATTTTAATTGATGTGGTTTGTCTAGAGGACTTGCAAAAATAATCCAAAATTTATCCTTGATAAAAAGATCAAATCAATTCATTGTTTGGTTAGGAAATGACTTATCCCAAATTAGGTACATCAAATTAGCGATTTTAGATATAATTACCGAAAATAGGAGTAGATAATGCCTTAAAATTATAGAAAATTTATTTTTAATTAATGGGATGAACTGGCCGATTTTTTACTAATAGGTCGGTTAGTTGACTTTTGTCAATCTACAATTTTATTACTTATTCTGACTTATCTCCAACCATGTAGATTGGCATTGCCAATCTTATCAGATTCTGCAGCCCTAAGCACTATAAAAAGGAGTCTTGGCCTTCATTTTAAGGCTCCAGAAGCTTATTCTCTTTAGAGCTTGTATGGCATTCCTTTGTGAAGTGGCATATTATCTCTCTCGAGAATCTTAGCCATCAAAACTACTCTAAAATTGTTGCTGGGTTATTTACATCGTGGATTCTACAGAGAACGTCCCCGAGTCGTCAAGGCAAGCTACATCGCGAGACAATCTTTACTAACTTTCATAGTGTAGAAATCATATAGATTCTCTCCCATTTCTCACAATCGCATTTTATTTCAAAAATAACCAAAAGAGTCTTTTTTTTTTCATTTCTTGTATAAGTCTAAGCATTGAAATGTAGATTACTCATCGTAGGACCAGTGTCGAACTACGACAGTTTTGACTTTGGTTAGTTAGACCGGATACGTAACCATTTGACCCATGTTGTGGAGTTCAAGCCAAAATCTAAAAAATTAACTTAGGTCTTACTATATTTTACATGCTATGTGTTTTGAGGACAAGAATACATAGAAATAAATAAAAATCGAAAGGGCGTGGTGGGTGCCTAACAACTTTTCGTTGTGTAAGTTAGTCCCCGGACCCCCTCTTGGTTTCGACAGGCTAATTCTCCTTTATGGACACTTCAGAGTCATTTTTAGGATTTTTCTTATTTTTTCTAGTTTGAATTAAATAAGACAGTGACTCCACTTAAAAGTCCCTTTTTTTAGGCAGTGCTCTACAGTGGTGACTCCGCTGGGGACAAACATAATAAAAGGACACGAACTAAAGTTTTTACTTTATTTTTTGCCTTGTTGTATTTGTTTTTGTATTTTGTGGCATGTATAATATGACTTAACCGTGGTATTTGTGCTTTTATTTCCACATCTCACACACGCGCACGTCTCAACCCCCCCCCCCCCCCCACCATTTGAGAGCAACAGTTGAGACCCTTGGTCCTTTTGGGCTCAAGGCGATCTCTCGATTGAGCTTTCAATCCACGGCCTTCTACTAAAGAGTCCTCCTAGTTTCTTATATATATACTTAGTGGTGATCGCCCATTATTAACTTCCTAGTTACATGCGGGAGGTATATGGTACAATCGAGCCGATAGGAATGACCTTTACACCAATATTATAAGGAGAAAAACTCACACCCAGACCATTCAGTGTTCTGCCCTTTGCTAGAACAATACATGTATTAGCATATAACACGTTGGCGGGGAAACCAGCCAGTATTCTGTTAGCTAAACTGGTAATTTCACAAAAAAGGGAGACTCTGACTAACCGACTGGTTATCCGGGTTCCCAATCGGATGGTTAGTCAGTATGTGCATTATTTGAAAACATTCAAAACTGGCTAGTTCATACCCTGATTCAACCCACTGAACAACCGACCAGTCATCCTCCTAGGTGACTGGATGGTTAGTTAGAAATCGCATCCTCAGAAAAATTTTCAAAAACAAATCCTAAAAAAACCCCTAAACCCAATAACCAACCGGCCGGTTATCCACTAGGATGATTGGACGGTTAGTTAGAAACCCTCATCCTCCAGAAAATTCTGAAATTTTTTCCCAGAAACAAAGCCTAAACCCACTGACGACCAACGGGCCGTTTATCTACTAGGATGATAGGACGGTTAGTCAGAACCTCAACCTCTAAAAAATTCCCAGAATAATTCCCATAATCAAACCCTCAACCCATTGACCAATCGGCCAGTTATCTGTCAGGATGATCGGATGGTTAGTCAAAAACCCTATCCTCATAAAATTCCCCAAAGAAAAACCCAGCGACTTTAACCAACCGGCCAGTTGTCCATCCACATAACTACACGGTTAGTCAGCCCTCTTTACTAAAATTCTAAAAAACCCCAAGGACTCGAAAAATTCCCCTCACCCTTGTTAGGGTATGAGCTAGCTAACTCAATCTCTGTGGTTTGTATAATTAAATTTTAAACAACTTTCCCGATACAGTTAAGGGCTAAGCTTGGTTGGTATCGAGACTCATCTAGAAAGCTCTCACAAACTTCAATAGTCGAAGAATTCCCACATATCTCCGATTCCGTATTATCAATGAACTTCAAAAGGATCTTCAGAATGATTTCACTACCCTAACTGAACAATAATCCCAAACTGTCGAAGAATTGGATAACCTCAAGAGGAGAGGTAGGAAAGAACATGAAGAATAGGGGAAGAAAGATGATAGGAAGAAAGGTCCGGAGTTTGATTGGATGTATGAGGCAAAGGAAGAAGAAACAAAACCCCCAGCCGTACCAAAATGGAACGACAAGTTATCCGCACTAGAGTCGAAGATTGCCAGGACAAGGAGAACCGAGGATCCTCTAGAGGTTAGTGCCTTAACAATGAACCCCGAGGATAGACTATCCCTCAAGTTCAAGATGTCGGAGGTGGATAAGTTTGACCGGACCACGGATTCCAAGATTCATGTGAAGATGTACATGCAAGCGTTGGCACCATATGGAGTGAATCAGAATCGGTTGATACGGTTGTTCCATCAGACTCTCACCGCAGCTGCCTCTCGTGAGCTAGTTACCTTGGATGAAACCCGAGTTCGCACATGGGAAGATGTTGCAAGAGAGTTTGTAAAGCAGTACCAGTATACTGCCAGCTTAGACATTATCTGGAGAGATTTGGAAATCACAAAGAAAGACCCAAGAGAGTCCGTTTTAGCTTTCATCATGAGGTGGAGGAATAATGCAGCTCAAGTGGTGAACGTCCAACTGAAAAAGATCAAGTGAACATAGTCAGGAGTAACCTACACCCAGTCCATAATAGTTATATCTTTGGCCACTATCATACGACATTCAAAGCTCTTTTGGGATCCCTCATACAGATAGAAGATGCCATCAACAAGGGAACCATCTCTCGCGAGTTAAAGTCGCCAGGGGTATATCTAGCCAGCCCAATAAGTTCTAACATCCAGCCTAAGCCAGTAGTAGCCAACAATGTCAACACCGTGTAAACACCTCAGGCAGTGGAAGTCACTATGGAGCCTAGGAGGAAGTTCACACCATTGAATGCACCGCCCTCTAAAGTTTTTGAATTGTTATTGAGGAGATGAATGATATTTAAGTTGCCGGTGATACCCGAAGGATATGACGTGAATGCTTTTTGTGATTACCACCAAAGAAAGGACCGTTCCACGGATAATTGCATCATCTGTAACATGCCATACAAGACCTCATCAACAAAGGTAAAATTTCCCCTCTCGTTAGGTTGAATGTCCAATGAGAACCCTTGCCTCCTCGTAGGATTAACTATATTGATGGCAGCCACTCAGTCATGGATCTGACCGTTCCTGTTGTTTTAGTAGCTAGCTAGTGTGGAAGTCAGCGTCCACTTATGATTCTTTGCCACAATTTTGTGATGTGATTACTTGGGAAGAATTGATGGAAGGCGAGACCTTCAGAGTCAAAGAAGATTATGATGAAGAAATCGGGTTTATGTTCTGACCCAGTGTCGATATATCCCACCGAACCAGATCAAGTCGAGTATACCAGACCCCACACCAGCTAGCCACATCCGGCCCGTTATTCTCTCAAGACCTCCTGATGACGAAGTCCTAGGGACTACTGTTAGCCTCATACTCTCACTGCCAAGGCCTCACCAAACTTCTCAGTAAAACCCATGTACAAATCTAGACCACATGTCCCAAGTTCTAGGGTTATACATTACATAAATGTCCTCACCTTTTTTGAGTCCGACCAGCCCAAGTCAGGACCGAGCCACAATGACCCGCTTTATATCACCATGCGAGCACTTGATAAAAGGATTTCATTAATCCTTATAGATAACGGTTCTGCTTAAAATGTGTGTCCCTTATGCACTGTTCATGCCCTCAACATCGACCCGTTGGAGTTCACTCCTTCTAACCAAGCTGTCCGAGCTTACGATAACACCCGAAGAGAGGTGATTGGTACGGTGAAGCTTCCAATGACTATGGGTACTGCTAGCTTTGGTGTGAAGTTCCAAGTATTAGATATACCCCTCGTCTTCAATCTACTGTTAGGACGACCTTGTATACACTCTGTGGGTGTAATCCCCTCTACGTTGCATCAAAAGGTGAAGTTTATGTTGAATGATGCTGTTTTGGCCATAATAGGAGATTCACAGTTGTCTTTAATCAAACAAGTTGAGAATAACAGTGTTCAAGTACCGCATGACTCTTTAGATATTATGCCCAGTAGATTCAGGATAGATCACCCGGTTTAGTGTCTCGACTATGAGGAAGTTTGTCACGGTGAAAACTTCCTCAGTTTTTTCCCTTTTAGCAGCACGGCGATACTCCCCATGTTGAGGAAATTCTACTTCTTTCTTGAAAAAATCTTAGTCCGAAACTGCCAACGAATTCCCAACTTCCTTGATATGGACAACTAGAAAGACCAGTTTGGCTTAGGGTATAACCCTACCACGAACATAAGTTTCATCAAAGAAAGAGAGAGTGGGCCCTTTAATGGATTTTCGGAGCCAGTTTACAGTGTTGAGACCGAGTGACAGATCAAAGGATAAGAGATATTCTACAACTGCGAGGGGATCGAAGATGAAGAACTACCAGTACAGATCGAGCCGAATACCAAGAAGTCTCAGATTGGATTGATTTGATGGATCTGAAAGCAATGACAACATGCTTCACATATATATTTATCTCAGTGCTTATCTGTGAAGTGGACGACCATATCATAGACCCAGTAGGTCTAATCACTCCAGCACAGAGTGACATGCAGAATTGGATGATCGAGTACGGACCGCTAACTATGGGAGAAATTATCGAAGGAAGTTCTGCTGCCAAAGATGTTCTTGGAACCGGATGCTTATGTCACCTTAGCCAATCTAAATTTGCTTAACAACTATATGTTTCCAGACTACTTGATTGATAAAATAATGTTTGATTCTGATTATCCCTTTGTTGCTGATATAGGTTATGACAAATTAATTAACTCGGTGAATGATGAGTTACACCTAATGCTCCTGGAAGAGAAAAAATACTAAAAGAAATGATGAAAGAAATTAAAAATCAGGAATCAAGTCGTGTCGTGCTAGTGGCCAAGGAAAAAATCAAAATAAACATAGACTCCCTCGAAGATGTAAAAGAAGTCAAAATAGGGAATAGTCTAGATGATAGAGAAAGAAAAGAGATGACTGCACTTCTTAGGAAATTCATCGATGAATTTGCTTGGTCAAGGATAGACCCATTCATCATGGAACACCAACTATCTATTCTACCCAAAGCCAAACCTGCCAAACAGAAGCTGGGCAAGTTGAGCTCGAAGTGGCCTCTCAAGGTTAAGGAGAAGGTGATGAAGTTATTCCACATTAGGTTTATCCGAGTGATTGAATACTTTACCTGGCTGGCCAATATTGTACCCATCCCCAAACCTTCCGATCAAGTCAGGAAGCGTGTTGATTACCAAGGTTTGAACTAAGCTTCTCCAAAAGATGACTTCCCTTTGCGCATCATAGACCTAATCATAGACAACACAGTCAAGTATGAGTTGGTATCCTTTGTAGACTATTTTGGGGGTACAACCAATAAGATGGCTCCTTAAGACCATGAGAAGATAGCTTTCATAACCCTCTGGAGCACATGTTGCTACACACTGATGTCTTTCGGCTTGAAGAATGCCGAAGCTACCTATTAGCATGCAGCTACCACCCTGTTCCATGACATGATCCTAAGAAGGTGGAAGTGTATGTGGATGACATGATCATCAAGTCGAGGAAAAGGGAAGACCATTGCACCATGTTGAGGAAGTATTTTAAGAGTTGAGGTAGTACAACATAAGATTGTACCCGCAGAAGTATGTGTTCCGAGTCACTACTGGGAAGTTGCTAGGTTTCATGGTAACCAAACGAAGGGTAGAGGTAGACCTAGCCAATGTCAAAGCCATAGTTGAGATGCCTCCACCCAAGATGGAGAAAGAAATCAGAGGGTTTTTGGGTAGAATCCAATACATTAGCCGCTTTATATCCCACCATGGTTTGCGAGCCTGTGTTCAAACTGCTGTAGAAGGATTTAACCAAATAGTGGAACCACTTACGCCAGGAAGCCTTTGAAAAAATCAAACAACACCTTAGTAACCCTCCCGTCCTAAGCCCGCTAATACCCGATAGCGCTTAGCTACTATACTTGATCGTGACCGATTCCGCAGTTGAAGCCATGTTAGCTCAACACTAGAGAATTCCTTGGTTGAGAGAGCCATATACTATGTGATTAAGAAGTTAGCCCAAGGGGAGGTGAATTATTCAGCCTTAGGGAAGACATGTGTATATTTGGTTTAGGTAACACAAAGATTGAGACGTTATGTCTTGGCATACCCCATCTGCTCCATCAACTTGGTTGCCAAAATGGACCTCATAATGTATTTGTTTGAGAAGCCTGTTCTATCAAATCGCACAATGAAATAAATTTTGTTATTGTCTGAGCTTGAAATCACCTATGTCACGTAGAAGTCGATCAAAGGGAAAGTTGTGGCCGACCTGCTAGCCGATTATCCGATAGATGATACCAGTTCATGGGAGGCGAGCTTCCCAGATGAAGGAGTGTGCATAGTTGAATCAGAAATGAGATGGCAATTGTATTTTGACGAGCAGCAAACAATAAGGGTTTTGGAGTAGGGATATTATTAATCTCACTAGTCAGAGCCCATTCGCGTATAGCCATCAAGCTGACTTTCGACAGTACTAACGACATAGCTGAGTACGAAGTTTGTATCATCAGCTTATGGCCCTAAATCTAGGAGTTTATGAGATTAGTGTGCATGGAGATTCAACATTGATCATATACCAGATCCAGGGTATATGGAAAATTAAAGATGAACAGCTACAATCATATCACGCTCATTCGGAGAAAATTATAGACCAGTTTAAGGATGTGGAATTCAATTGCCTACCTCGGGTCAAGGATAACTTTGCTGATGCCCTAGCCACCCTTGCATCAATGTTTGACATACCCAAAGGATAGGAAGTAAGCCATTTGTGATACAGAAGAGGGATCGACCATCTTACTGTTTTATGATGGCACCTGGAGAGGAAGATGTAATAGCTGAGCCTTGGTATATTGATATACAAAATCTTATCTTGGATGGAAAATATCCTGAGGGATTCTCTGCAAAGGACCGAGTAGCTTAGAGAAGATGGGTGGCACAGTTCGTCATTTGTGACCGAAGATTATGTAAGAGACATCATAATGAAGAACACACATGTGTGTAACCGAAAGAGAAAGTAGCCAAATTATGGAAGATAAACATGCATTAGAGTGTGGATCACACATGAGCGGGCGGATGCTAGCAATGAAAGTCCTCAGTCAAGGATACTATTGGGGTAATATGGAGCAAGACAATGTGGGGAGCTTTCCCACGGGCACATGGTACAACTATGCAAGCATAGTGTACCACCCCACTGCATAAACCCATAAGTTGCATACCCATGTTCTTCTTCTCTATCTCTCTGTAAAGAAAAACTCAGCACTCATACAGACCACTCAGGGCAGCCCTTCTCCTTTTCCTTACACGCACATAAGCATATTCACAATACACACACACACACACACACATGCACTACCCAAACACACACACACACACACACACACACATACACACACACACAAAACACACACACATGCCCTACCTAAACATACACGCCCCATTACCATGGCTATGTCCTTCTTGAACCACACCAATACAGCGTCATGCCAGCCATCACCTCTTCGCAACATGGTTTCCCAACACACCGTCCATACACAAAACATAGACACACAGTTCTCACGCACTTGGCAACCCCATTTCCCCTACCACATACATACACATTAATAGCACACACTAAAATACACACACTGCCATACTTAGTCACCCTCACACCCAAAATTTTCAGCCCCATTGTGCATTGCTCACAACTCTCTATACACACACTAGAAACTCTGTAATCTAATAGGGACAAAGGATCGACGCTTACCAAATTCGAAACCCAAACTCGCCAGATTTCGGCACTAAATTCTAATCACCGGTGACTACTCTTCTCTCTCTCTCTCTCTCTCTCTCTCTCACCCCCTCAACCCTCTCTCTCTCTCTCTCTCACTTTCTCTCTTTCTCTTTTCTGTTGTAATTGAAAAAAATGTCGCTAAAGAACACAGACTATATTGCTAAGCAATGCATCACTAAAGGCCGAATGAATAATCAGTTAGAATTTTTACCAAAAGACTAACCTCAGGTTTTGGGGTATCACTAAAGTTATGTGGTCTCTTGAAGTTCTGCAAGTGTTAGAGTGTGAGTGATGACCTTCTAAGTTCGAGCTTCGATTTTGGTTTGAACAAGAATTGTGACGTTTATTATTTGTGGGTCATAAATTTTGGTGCGGAGTTTATGCAGTGCACTGCTATAATGTTGGTTACTACCAGAGTTATGGAGGGTATGCATAGTCCTCAGACATTGTCAATGTTATAAAATTCGAAGTTGAATTTCTTTTAACAGGCGGAGAATGTGATATCGAGGTCTCAAATTAAGAGTACGGTTAATTATGGTAAATTTACTTAAACTAGTAGCGATCGTTGCTTGCTTGGCGAGACTTCATTGCGTAGCGATGATTTAATGGTATATATGGAGAAATGGTCAAACGTAAGGATAGCATTTACAGTCTGGTGGAACTTGTGATTTACTAGTTTTATTATTTGAGAACAGACATGATTACGAGCAGCGATTTAGCGAGCACCAAATTTCGAGGATGAAATTTTATTAAGGGGAAGATAATGTAATACCCCAAACCTAGTGTAACATCCCAGAACTTCCGGAATGTTAGACACTCACTCGATCATCAATAGTATCCTCAAAACTTAACCAAATAACACCGCAAACTATCAGAGCAACGAAACAATCAATCAATGTAACACCCTTAGTGTACAAACATAATTAATAAATTGAATTTAAACATTGAATAACAAGCTAGAGAAGTTCACCCACATAGTTGTTCTAACGATTTAACCAAAATTAAATCATTTTTCTTTCACTCGGCTCTAATCCTTACTCAGGCAACCTAATGCTGGTTATCACTTGCGGAAAGGAAGTCAAATGAGAGTAAGCTTTTGAGAGCCTAGTAAGGTCGATCAAAGATTAAAAACAACAACGATTCGAACAAGTTTTCATATGGAATCAAATGATAATTTTTAAAAGGGTTTTCAAATAAAACACAACATTTCAATATGGACGAATAATACGAACGATTTTACGTTCAAGTCAAATAACATCTTTCAAAGGATTTTGTTTTTTGTTTATGAAATCACAGCAATTCTTAATCCCTTAAATCAGTAGTTATTCAAAACACTTCAGGCATAATAAAAAGAGATAGATAATATTGAACATGAGCAGTACACTATAGCAAAGCCACCCCGGCAGTGCTTGATACACTTTACATATGCATATGTACACTGACTAGTCCATGTAGGTACTAGTTTAACCCAACCAACAGACCATCCTTATAACACCAACGATACGCACCATCCTTATAACTCCCAAGATTACTAACTCATGTCAACATTTAGAAAAATAAATATAATTGAAAATGCTTTACGATAATCGAATCAATAAACATGTGAGAATGAAAAGAGATAAATACAACTCAAAATGTTTTACGATGATCAAATCAAAAAACATATGAGAATTGAAACATGAATTCCAAACGATCATTATAAGGCTCAAATTAGGGTTTCATGGGCAATATCCAAATATTTTCATGGAAATTTTATAAAATCATAGTTCCACGAAATTTGCGAAATAGTTAAGATTTAAAACAAAAAAATTTAGAATGATGAGTAGGGTTCGGAGAGAAAATCATTACCTGGATCCGAAGCTAAGCTAGTCTTAGCTGGACGGAACATTTCAATTATTAGAATACAGCTTATTCTATAATATAGTAAACCTTGTACCCAATCACTCTTACTCTAAGAACGATCCGCTCACTGGGTATGTAAAATTATCAAAATACCCCTCGCATTAAAAATTACCAAATGCCCCCGAACTTGTGCCAAATTACCAAAATAGCCCTAATGCATAAAACACCACTACACCCCAAAAAATAACTCAAAACACTCTTTTAAACGATTAGGTAGGTGTTTCAGAAAAAAGACCTTTCTGGGAATTTTCTATTCGGAATCCTTAACTGCTCCTTAATTTGAGCGCCGAGGATCCTATTTCAAAAGTAAATAAAATGGAACCGAAATGCTGTGAAATTTTAGGCAGTCAAGAATCTCCGTAAGATCAGATCACTCTAAAATTTTCGGCAAAAAGCAAGTTTCTTTACTATGTCAAATAACTCAAAAACTTGTTTTCAAAATAAAATCATTTCATATCCTTCGCAGGCCTACAAAAATCTCAGAAAATTCCACAATGTAGGTTTTATTAAAATAACGGCGGTCTTAGTTTTGAACTTTGCTCAAATATGCCTAGAAATGACCTAAAATATTTTGGGCAATGGATTAATCTGTAATTCTATAAACAACATTTTTCTGCAAACTCTAGTTTTGTAGATTGACCATTTTGAGGAAGAAACATGATGAATTTTAAAAAACTCAAAACTACAAAGTTAAATTAGACTTACTGAGGTTTTCATAACTATAAGGTTCACAAAATCCAACAAGTAATGACTTTTCTATAGCAAATCGAAGTGGCTGATAGACACAGCACATATCTATGCAGACTAGTTTTGTTCAATGGTTATTTTGGACCCGAAATACTATGAATCTCAGAAAACTCAAAACCACAAAGTTGAATAATAATTCCATGAGTAATTAATTTTCTATGACAAATCAAAGTTGCTGTTAGAAATCAAAAACTGGACTTCTACGGTGAATTAACTCTAAGGTCATTATTCAATGTGCAAACGTGGGATTCTAAGAAAACTCAAAAGTACAAAGTTGAAGGCGACACAATTATGTTTTCAGAAAGTGCAAAATCATCTCAATTGAATTAGTAATAAAAGAGATATGATAAAAAAAATCTAACCACTCTTATGCTGCTCTATAGCAGCCTTCTTCCCGAATACACCCACATCTCACCCTCTGAAACACATACAATACACACACACAAACCCTAGCACTTACACATTAATACCCCTCTAAAACACACCGAAAACCATAATTTAAAACAACCAAATGAATAGCTAAAATTAAAGAGAAGAGACTTGGGATTTACCTTGAAACTTCTTGCCCTAGAAGCTTCCTCTTTCTCTCTCTTTCACTCTCTGGCTTTTACGTGTACAAGGTGGCTTACTGAATTGTCAGTGATGGCTAGAGACTATAATGGGGTATTTATACTAACCCTAGAAAGAATTAAATTTGCTTAAAAACCCATTGCACTTTAGTCACATCTTCCTAACTTCACCCACAACCTTTAACATTACGAAAGAACCCCAATTTAATTAGATTAAGGTAAAAAAAAATTATCGACACCTAAACATTTCGAGTGTTACACCTAGGGTTAGGTGTAACGCCTCGAACCCGAGGGTGCCGACGCGTTCTCGACAAAGATCCGAACACGTCAAAAAAACGTAACTATTATAAAGGTAGGGCAGAGCATCAAATCCATTAGCGAAAAGATATCTCCATTAGATCTTAATTAGAATATTTCCTCTTCCAAATCCACTAAGACCAAATGACAAGCAAGGCTAATAGCCATTACAAATTCTAATCTCAAATCAAATTACCCATATCCGGGGTAAAGTTCTCAAAATAAATTACATTATTCAATTCCGCTAACAAAACCGATACCCTAATTTCCCAAGCATGCCACGTCTTTAATCACATTTATTACCTATGGCAAAAGACAAAACAAACAAATAGGGGGTGAGCTCGAATAGCTCAGTAAGGTAGCTGAATAGCAAGATATCAAGCATAAACTAACAGAAACGAATGACAATATTAGATGGAAAAGAGCAAACCATGTCTTACTATCGAATATTGGAGTAACAAAGTTAAGCATTTAACCCAAAACACATGTCAATTATATGCGGGGTATGTTATTAACATACGATGCCTTTGATGGTCATAAGACCCAAACGTCGAACCAAACATACAAACATCAAACGTGTGCTACCGGAGCGTACTAGGAGTCTTTGGGTCTCTAGCATAACAAACATATGTCCAAAGGACCCTCTCAATTTGAGAGTTGTTCAAGATAGTCAATGTCAATCTAAAATTGACAGTCACAAATGTACAAATGCAAATGTGTGCTCATCAAGGCACAAATGGAGGAGGGTACACAATGTTACAAACGAAAGCAAAAGTTAAACAAACCAATAGTGACCAATAAAGATGAACGGCATTGGACAAACCATAAGTTTTCGGATTTCGAAAATACCTTCCCACAGCAAAAAGCGATAAAAATCCCTTACCACAGCAAGAACGTTATGATCCCTCACCTTAATCAAGTTTTTAAGAATACAAATCCTTAAGCACCACCTTAGAACTCAAGAGCTTCCCAAGCCTTCCCCTCTCTCTCTCTTTCCACTGCAAGGGAAAAGGAAACAAAGACCCAAAAAGGTAGGAAAAGAAATAAGACAACTATTTATATGGGACAAAAATTTTAAGTTTTCATTTGAAGAAAAAGACTTTCCTACGACCGAGTCCGGCAGACGCGAAAATGCTTCTTCAATTTTTTTTTTTCAATTCAACCAAAACCATGTTTTCATTCATATTAAAAGTTTTAATTCGAATGAAAACTTTTTTTTTATTTTTTATTTGACCGAAATCTGTTTTCACTCGAATGAGTACTTTTCATTCGAATGAAAACTTTAGTACTCGCTCTTCACGAGTTTAAATATTTTTCGTTCGAAGCAAAAATCTTTTCATTCGAAGCAAACCCATTTTCATTCGAATCAAAAAAAAAATTCATTCGACCGAATCTTTTACTTATTCCAAAACATCACAATCCTTCCCATTTTGATTCAAATGAAACCACCATTCATTCAACCAAAAATTCAGAAACTTTATCAACCATTTTCTTAATATTATCAAATAAGACCACAAACTTATTTACTTAAAATAATAATTTCAAAAAAAGGAAAAACAAAATTTTTGGGGAATTACATTCTCCCCCCCCATAAAGAATTTCGTCCTCGGAATTGAATGTTCCTTAATTATCAAAAGCAGCTTCTTGCCTTCTAATACGAATCATTACATCCCTCACACTAGATGTGAATTTCTAACTTCGAAATATGTATGACTTAACTAACCTACGAAATGTACTGAGCTAAAATTACGCCATTCAAAATTCAACAAATGAAATCAAGCTCTAATACATAACGCTTCGACGGCGCTACTATGATAATATACCAAACCATTTACTTTACACAATCTGGATAATACGCTTAACTTCACGTCTAAGGTGTACCAAGTACTAAGAAATTTCTCATCCCATATGACTTGTTTTACGAAATCCAAACTTAAATTTTAACTTTTATTGTCATCACCACCCCAATGTTATATCATCACATTATTTACCGAAGAAAAATGTTATATCATCACATATAAAGTCACAAATGGCGTCATCTTAATACTTTCTAAGAGACATTTTGCTGACAACTAAGGTAATCAAGCAATTAAAGTTGCTAAGTTATTGGTACGCTTTCCGCCCAATGCATCACCCACACTGACAGATTTTTCAAATATGATTATCCATGATCAAATCACCAACATCGAATATTCCAATATTTTATATCTAGAAACATCTTATTACTTCTAGCACATGGTTACTTAAGGCAATATCAAGCTCAACTTTCTGCCCATACTGGTAGACTACAAAAGGTCACATACTCAAAATCTAAGGCTTAACTAAAATTACAACGACAGAATCTCTATGCAATTCACTAATCAAACCATGAGATCACCTAATGATCAATATTTTGCCTCAGCTAAGTTATTATTATTTTTTTGGACATCAAAATCAAAACCATCAGATAACATTTGAAGCATACTACATCGACTTAGCTAATATGAAAAACCAATATAACAAGCACTTACTCGTGATATCAAAGGCCACCACGCTTTCGATGCGCGCCCTGATACCCCAAAGCAAACCAGTTCAACTATTATCAAATTTATCACAGAGAAAAAAACTATTATTCTTAATTTCACATATATCGCGCATCCACTAAAGTGTAAGCCTTTAAACTATCACATCATTTATATCTATCAGTCACAACCTTTACAGATAGCTGCTAGTTTTCAGAATTATTTGTTTGATCATAATCATATTTTTTTCTAAGGCAATCCATCTTGGCATTATTGGAAGACAATTAGTCCATAACCAAAATTATATCAAACTGTTTCATATCCAGAAAAACTAGGTTAACTGTCAAATCTCTGTCATCGATACTGATGGGACAAGAATCATAAACCATAGGGGCCACCATATGGTTTCAAGTTTCTAGGGCTAATACTTAGATGCTTACAAAAGGATATCGAAACAACTAATAAAATGGCATCAGGATCTAGTAATGCCAACACCTTCTTTCAAATTCACTATAAACTACCTGTCACCATATTACTTGCATCGTGAACTCACAACTTTTCCGTACCCTACTAGATAGATCAACTCATAGACATCAAAAGATTAGAGTCCTAGCTTTGAATCCTCGTCTGTGTTTAACACTTAAAAGTATTGAATTCCAAAGACAACCAACATTCGTTCAACTATTGCGTACTCGACCCAAATCCAAAGCTTATGGCCAAATCTCAATCTTACACTCCAATATGAACTAAATTCTCTAAACTTAATCCACCTTTTCAAGGTCTAATCCAAATCACATATATCTTAGGCTTATGAGTCTACAGAATCTCAAACGTAAGCTTTGATACCATTCTGTAACGCCTCGATTCTGAGGGTCCGGATGCGTTCTCAACGAATATCCGAACAAGTCAAAAAAGAGCAAACCATGTCTTACTATTGAATATTGGAGCAACAAAGTTAAGCATTTAACACAAAACACATGTCAATTATATGCTGGGTGTGCTATAAATATATGATGACTATGATGGTCATAAGACCCAAACGTCGAACCAAACATACAAACATCAAACGTGTGCTACCGAACCGTACTAGGAGTCTTTGGCTCTCTAGCATAACAAACATATGTCCAAAGGACCCTCTCAATATGAGAGTTGTTCAACATAGTGAATGTCAATCTAAAATTGAATGTCACAAATGTACAAATGCAAAGGTGTGCTCATCAAGGCACAAATGGAGGAGGGTACACAATGTTACAAACGAAAGCAAAAGTCAAACAAACCAATAGTGAACCAATTAAGATGAACGGCATTGGAGAAAGCATAAGCTTTCGGATTTCAAAAACACCTTCCCACAGCAAAAAGAGATCAAAATCCCTTACCACAGCAAGAACGTTACGATCCCTTACCTCAATCAAGTTTTTAAGAATACAAATCCTTAAGCACCAGCTTAGAACTTAAGAGCCTCCCAAGCCTTCTCCTCTCTCTCTCTCTGATTCCACCGCAAGGGAAACGGAAACAAAGACCCAAAAAGGTTGGAAATGAAATAAGACAACTATTTATATGGGACAAAAATTTTAAGTTTTCATTCGAAGAAAAAGACTTTCCATCCACCGAATCCGGTAGACGCGAAAATGCTTCTTCAATTTTTTTTTCACTTCAACCGAAAGCATGTTTTCATTCGAATTAAAACTTTTAATTCGAATGAAAAATTTTAAATTCGAATGAAAATTTTTATTTTTTATTTTTTATTCTACCGAAAATTGTTTCATTCGAATGAGTACTTTTCCTTCGAATGAAAACTTCAGTACTCGCTCTTCACGAGTTTAAATACTTTTCTTTCGAAGCAAACCCGTTTTCATTCAAAGCAAAAATATTTTCATTCGACCGAATCATTCTGTTATCCCAAAACATCACTATCCTTCCCATTTTGATTCGAATGAAACCACCATTCAGTCGACCAAAAACTCAGAAACGTTATCAACCATTTTCTTAATATTATCAAAAAAGACCACAAACTTATTTAATTGAAATAATAATTTCGGAAAAAGAAAAATTTTGGGGTATTACATTCTCCCCGCTTAAAAGAATTCCGTCCTTGGAATTGAATGTTCCTCAATTATAAAAAGCAGCTTCATGCCTTCTAATACGAATCATTACATCCCTCACACTAGAAATGAATTTCTAACTTCGAAATATGTATGACTTAACTAGCCAACGAAATGTACTGAGCTAAAATTGCGCCATTCAAAATTCAACAAATAAAATCAATCTCTAATACATAACGCTTCCACAATGCTACTCTGATAATATACCAAACCATTTACTTTACACAATCTGGATAATACGCTTAACTACAAGTCTAAGGTGTACCAAGTACTAAGAAATTTATCATCCTATATGACTTGTTTTACGAAATCCAAACTTAAATTTTAACTTTGATTCTCATCACCACCCCAATGTTATATCATCACATATAAAGTCACAAATGGCGTCATCTTAATACTTTCTAAGAGACATTTTGCTGCCAACTAAGGCAATCAAACAATTAAAGTTGCTAAGTTGTTGGAACGCTTTCCGCCCAATGCATCACCCACACTGTCAGATTTTCCAAATATGATTATCCATGATCAAATCGCCAACATCGAATATTCCAATATTCTATATCCAGAAACATTTTATTACTTCTAGCACACGGTTAATTTAGGCAACACCAAGCTCAACTTTCTGCCCATATTGGTCAACTATAAAAGGTCACAAACTCAAAATTTAAGGCTTAACTAAAATTACAACGACAGAATGTCTATGCAATTCACTAACCAAACCATGAGATCACCTAATGATCAATTTTATCCTTCATCTATTTTATTTTTTTTTGACATCAAAATCAAAACTGTTAGATAACATTTGAAGCATACTACATCGACTTAGCTAATATGAAAAACCAATATCAACCAGCACTTACTCGTGATACCAAAGGCCACCACGTTTTCACTGCGCGCCCTGATACCTCAATCAAACCGGTTCAAACTATTATCAAATTTATCGCAGAGAAAAACATATTATTCTTAATTTCACATATATCGCGCATCCACCAAAGTTTAAGCCTTTAAACTATCACATCATTTATATCTATCAGTCACAGCCTTTACAGATAGCGTCTAGTTTTTAGAATTATTCGTCAGATCATAATCATCCTTTTTCTAAAGAAATCCATCTTGGCATTATTGGAAGACAATCAGTCCATAACCAAAATTACATCGAACTGTTTAATATCCAGAAAAACTAGATTAACTGTCAAATCTCCATCATCGATACTGATAGGACAAGAGTTATAAACCATAGGGGCCACCATGTGGTTTCAAGTTTCTACGGCTAATACTTAGATTCTTAGAAAAGGATATCAAAACAACTAAATAAAGTGGCATCAGGATCTAGTAATGCCAACACCTTCTTTGAAATTCACTATAAAATACATGTCACCATATTACTTGCATCATGAACTCACAACCTTTTCCGTACCCTACTAGATAGATCAACTCATAGACATCAAAAGATTATAGTCCTATCTTTCAATCCTCCTCTCTGTTTAACACTTAAAAGTATTGAATTCCAAAGACAACCAACATTCGTTCAACTATTGCGTACTTGACCCAAATCCAAAGCTTATGGCCAAATCTCAATCTTACGCTCCAATATGAACTAAATTTTCTAAACCTAATCCACCTTTTCAAGTTTTAATCCCAATCACATCTATCTTAGGCTTATGAGTCTACAGAATCTCAAACGTAAGCTCTGATACCATTCTGTAACGCCCCGAACCCGAGGGTCCAGACGCGTTCTCAACGAAGATCCGAACACATCAGAAAAACGTAAGTATTATAAAGGTAGGGCAGAGAATCAAATCCATTAGCGACAAGATATCTCCATTAGATCTTAATTAGAATCTTTCCTCTTCCAAATCCACTAAGACCAAATGATAGGCAAGGCTTATAGCCATTACAAATTCTAATCTCAAATCAAATTACCCATATCCGGGGTAAAGTTCTCAAAATGAATTACATTATTCAATTCCCCTAACAAAACTGATACTCTAATTTCCCAAGCATGCCACGTCTCTAATCAATTCTATTACCTGTGGCAAAAGGCAAAAGCAACAAATAGGGGGTGAGCTCGAATAGCCAAGTAAGGTAGCTGAATAGCAAGATATCAAGTAGAAACTAACATAAACGAATGTCAATATTAGATGGAAAAGAGCAAACCATGTCTTACTATCGAATATTGGAGCAACACAGTTAAGTATTTAACCCAAAACACATGTCAATTATATGCCGGTATGCTATAAACATACGATGACTATGATGGTCATAAGACCCAAATGTCGAATCAAACATACAAACAACAAATGTGTGCTACCGAAGCGTACTAGGAGTCTTTGGCTCTCTAGCATAACATACATATGTCCAAAGGACACTCTCAATTTGAGAGTTTTTCAACATAGTCAATGTTAATCTAAAATTAACGGTCACAAATATACAAATGCAAATGTGTGCTCATCAAGGCACAAAAGGAGGAGGGTACACAATGTTACACACGAAAGCAAAAGTTAAACAAACCAATAGTGAACCAAAAAAAATGAACGGCATTGGACGAAGTATAAGCTTTCGGATTTCGAAAATACCTTCCCACAGCAAAAAGCGATAAAAATCCCTTACCACAACAAGAACGTTATGATCCCTTACCTCAATCAAGTTTTTAAGAATACAAATCCTTAAGCACCACCTTAGAACTAAAGGGCTTCCCAAGCCTTCTCCTCTCTGTCTCTCTCTTTCCACCGCAAGGGAAACAGAAACAAAGACCCAAAAAGGTTGGAAAGGAAATAAGACAACTATTTATATTGGACAAAATTTTAAGTTTTCATTCGAAGAAAAAGACTTTCGTTCGACCGAATCCGGCAGATGCGACAATGCTTCTTCAAATTTTTTTTTTCAATTCAACCGAAAACATTTTTTCATTCAAATTAAAACTTTTAATTCCAATGAAAACTGGTTTTTTTAGTTGACCAAAATATGTTTTCACTCGTATGAGTACTTTTCATTCGAATGAAAACTTCAGTACTCGCTCTTCACGAGTTTAAATATTTTTCGTTCGAAGCAAAAATCTTTTCATTCGAAGTAAACCCATTTTCGTTTGAAGCAAAAATATTTTCATTCGACCGAATCATTCTGTTATTCCAAAACATCACTATCCTTCCCATTTCGATTCAAATAAAACCACCATTCATTCGACCGAAAACTCAGAAACGTTATCAACCATTTTCTTAATATTAGCAAAAAGACCACAAACTTATTTACTTAAAATAATAATTTTGGAAAAAGGAAAAATAAAATATTTGGGGTATTTCATTCTCCCCCCCCCCCCCTAAAAGAATTCCGTCCTCGGAATTGAATTTTCCTCAATTATCAAAAGCAGCTTCTTGCTTTCTAATACGAATCATTACATCCCTCACACTGGAAATGAATTTCGAAGTTCAAAATATGTATGACTTAACTAGCATACGAAATGTACTGAGCTAAAAATACGCCATTCAAAATTCAACAAATGAAATCAATCTCTAATACATAACGCTTCCACGGCGCTACTCTAATAATATACCAAACCATTTACTTTACACAATCTGGATAATATGTTTAAACTTCAAGTCTAAGGTGTACCAAGTACTAAGAAATTTATCATCCCATATGACTTGTTTTACGAAATCCAAACTTAAATTTTAACTTTCATTGTCATCACCACCCCAATGTTATATCATCACATATAAAGTCACAAGTGGCGTCATCTTAATACTTTCTAAGAGACATTTTGCTGACAACTAAGGCAATCAAGCAATTAAAGTTGCTAAGTTATTGGTACGCTTTCCGTCCAATGTATCATCCGCACTGTCAGATTTTCCAAATATGATTATCCATGATCAAATCGCCAACATCGAATATTCCAATATTCTATATCTAGAAACATCTTATTACTTCTAGCACACGGTTAATTTAGGCAACATCAAGCTCAACTTTCTGCCTATATTGGTCAACTATAAAAGGTCACAAACTCAAAATTTAAGGCTTAACTAAAATTACAACGACAGAATGTCTATGCAATTGACTAACCAAACCATGAGATCACCTAATGATCAATTTTATCCCTCATCTAACTTTTTTTTAACATCAAAATCAAAACCGTTAGATAACATTTGAAGCATACTACATCGACTTAGCTAATATGAAAAACCAATATCAACCAGCACTTACTCGTGATACCAAAGGCCACCACGTTTTCACTGCGCGCCCTGATACCTCAAGCAAACCAGTTCAAACTATTATCAAATTTATCACAGAGAAAAAACATATTATTCTTAATGACACATATATCGAGCATCCACCAAAGTTTAAGCCTATAAACTACCACATCATTTATATCTCTCAGTCACAGCCTTTATAGATAGCTTATAGTTTTCAGAACTATTTGTCATATCATAATCATCCTTTTTTCTAAAGAAATCCATCTTGACATTATTGGAAGACAATCGTCCATAACCAAAATTACATCGAACTGTTTCATATCCAGAAAAACTAGGTTAACTGTCAAATCTCTATCATCGATACTGATAGGACAAGAGTTATAAACCATAGGGGCCACCATGTGGTTTCAAGTTTCTACGGCTAACACTTTGATGCCTACAAAAGGATATCAAAACAACTAAATAAAGTGGCATCAGGATCTAGTAATGCCAACACCTTCTTTCAAATTCACTATAAAATACATGTCACCATATTACTTGCATCGTGAACTCACAACCTTTTCCGTACCCTACTAGATAGATCAACTCATAGACATCAAAAAATTATAGTCCTATCTTTCAGTCATCCTCTCTGTTTAACACTTAAAAGTATTGAATTCCAAAGACAACCAACATTCGTTCAACTATTGCGTACTTGACCCAAATCCAAAGCATATGGCCAAATCTCAATCTTACGCTCCAATATGAACTAAATTCTCTAAACTTTATCCACCTTTTGAAGGTCTAATCCCAATCACATCTATCTTAGGCTTATGAGTCTACAGAATGTCAAACGTAAGCTCTGATACCATTCTGTAACGCCCCAAACCCGAGGGTCCGGACGCGTTCTCAACAAAGATCCGAACACGTCAAAAAAACGTAAGTATTATAAAGGTAGGGCAAAGCATCAAATCCATTAACGACAAGATATCTCCATTAGATCTTAATTAGAATCTTTGCTCTTTCAAATCCACTAAGACCAAATGATAAGCAAGGCTAATAGCCATTATAAATCTAATCTCAAATCAAATTACCCATATCCGGGGTAAAGTTCTCAAAATGAATTACATTATTCAATTCCGCTAACAAAACTGATACTCTAATTTCCCAAGCATGCCACGTCTCTAATCACATCTATTAAATGTGGCAAAAGACAACAAAAAAACAAAAATAGAGGGTGAGCTCGAATAGCCCAGTAAGGTAGCTGAATAGCAAGATATCAAGTAGAAACTAACAGAAACGAATGGCGATATTAGATGAAAAGAGCAAACCCTGTCTTAATATCGAATATTGGAGCAACAAAGTTAAGCATTTAACCCAAAACACATGTGAATTATATGTCGGTATGCTATAAACATACGATGACTATGATTGTCATAAGACCCAAACGTCGAACAAAAAATACAAACATCAAACGTGTTCTACCGAAGCGTACTAGGAGTCTTTGGCTCTCTAGCATAACAAACATATGTCCAAAGGACCCTCTCAATTTGAGAGTTGTTCAACATAGTCAATGTCAATCTAAAATTGACAGTCACAAATGTGATCAATAAGAAAGTTGCTAAGACGATCATACCAAGCTCGAAGAGCTTGTTTAAGACCGTACAATGTTTTTTCAACTTAAAAACATGATTGGAGTATTTTTCGTTTTCAAAACCGGAAGGCTGTTTAACAAAAACTTCCTCCTGAATTACCGCATTCAAGAAAGCACTTTTCACGTCCATTTGAAAAACTTTGAAATTCATGTGACATGAGAATGCCAAAAGCATTCGGATAGCTTTGAGTCGAGCAACAGGGGCAATAGTTTCGTCAAAATCAATCCCTTCAACTTGATTGTATCCTTGGGCTACTAGTCTAGCCTTGTTTCGAACAATATGGCCATCTTCATCAAGTTTGTTTCGAAAAACCCATTTGGTGCCTGTTCCCAACATATTCTGGTCGTACCGAAGGGCCCACTAGGGGTCCCGCTTCACGCAAACACGTCGACAGATACAACGTGCATTTTTCTAACGCATCAAACCGGTCAGCGCGCGCACGTTCAAGTACGTGCGTTTTTCACTCTGTGCGCCTTGTGCGCGACTTAGGCACGATTTATTTCATGTTGACGTCACTCACGCTAGCGCGATCGTCACGCTGAGACCACCCAAACACCTTTTCACCAAAAATGTCGACCGACGGCGCAACCGGAGCAACGGGGTCAAGGGGCAAAGGCCTTGGCCAACCCCATGGGGTCGGCCTCGGCCTCCCATGGGGGTTTGTCCTTGGCCTCCCATGGGGGTTTGGCCTTGGCCTCCCCCCCCCCTCGGTTCTTCACTTTTCGCGTAAAGTCCTTTTCACACTTTTTTTGCTTTGAACGTTTTGTACGTGACTCTAGCACCTTTTTTATCATCTGGGTACGATTCTTGGTAGCACGCTCGTCGTAACGCAACTTTCGGATTCGTCATTGCTCATCAAAACACCTACCGACGGCGCGCCCGAAGTTTGCAAAAAGAGAAGTGGCCTTGGGCTCCGAAAATGGAAGTTGGCCATTGGGCCTTGGCCAACCCCAGGGGGTCGGCCTCGGCCTTCCCCATGCCTAAGGGGTCGGCCTCGGCCTCTAGGAGGGGTTGGCCTCGGCCATTTTCCCCCTGTGGTTCACTCATTTCCTGCATACCCATTTTCGCACTTTTTTTGCTTCGTATGCTTCGTACGTAATCTTGGAACCTTATTCGTCACATGGGTACGATTCACATCAACATGCTCGTCGTAATGAAACTTTCGGATTTGCCTTTGCTCATCAAAACACCTACCGTCGGCGTGCCCAAAGTTCACCGAAGGGGGCAGTGGCCTTGGCCACCCACAAGGTCAGCCTCGGCCTCGGCCTCCCCAGGGGTGGTGGCCTTGGCCTTCCCCCCAATGTTTGGCCTATGGCCTCCCTTCCCCTGCACACTTATTTTCTCGAGTCTTTGCACCTCCGCGATGTTTACGTCCGTTCGTACATCAACCTCCCGACGTCCGTCGTACACCAACCTCATGACATCCGTTCGTACATCAACCTCCCGACGTCCGTCGTGCATCAACCTCCCGACGTCTGTCGTGCATCAACCTCATGACGTTCATCGTGCATCAACCTCTCGACGTCCGTCGTGCATCAACCTCTCGACGTTCGTCGTGCATCAACCTCGTGACGTCTATCGTCCGTGACCGCACATCGCTCCCGTGATGCCCATCGCCCAAAGTTGCGCGCTACCGCTGAATGACCCGTCGCCGACGACCGCATACCATCACTCCCGACTTTGTCATTACTACATGTTGCATTCATTATCTTGTTATGACAGGTACACTCAGCTCACATCCCGTCTTTGGGACACACGAAGCGCGCCCGTGCGCTGACTCCGCAACGTTCGTCGCCGTGCCCGTGCGTCATCCTCATCATACATGCCCCGGCACCAAGTATTGCTTTGCGACGTTCGTCGCCGCGCCCACGCACTATCGTCATGTTACGTGCCCATGCACCAAGTATTGCTCAGCGACCTTCGTCGCCGCGCCCGTGCACTATCGTCATGATACGTGCCCACGGCACCAAGTATTGTCTCCGCGACGTTTGTCGCCCTGCCCGTGCGCCACTTCCATAACATGTGCCCCGGTCCCAGGTATTATCTCGTGCTGTAGGCACCGCGCCCATGCGCCATAATCATGTTACATGCTTCCAGGATGGGCTCACAACCTTATAGCCATCGCCGTCTCAATCACAGAGGGGGCTTCGGCCCTCGTACCGGGATGGGCTCACAACCTTATAGCCATCGCCGTCTAAATCACAGGGGGGCTTCGGCCCTTGTACTGGGATGGGCTCACAACCTTATAGCCATCGCCGTCTCAATCACAGAGGGGGCTTCGGCCCTCGTACTGGGATGGGCTCACAACCTTATAGCCATCGCCATCTCAATCACGGGGGGGGTAGGAGGGGGCTTCGGCCCTCGTACCGGGATGGGCTCACAACCTTATAGCCATCGCCGTCTCAATCACAGGGGGGCTTCGGCCCTCGTACCGGGATGGGCTCACAACCTTATAGCCATCGCCGTCACAATCACGGGTTGCTCCGACACGAGGACCCTTCGCAGCGGACTCTGAGCACTGAGCTGCGAGCATGTCCCCTCATGTTACTGTTGATCGTCGACACCACCAGGGCAATGACCCACGGGTCACTCTGGGACGGGAGCAGGTTCTTGGAGGGCATCGCGCCTAGTCCGCCTGGCAGTTGGCAACATGGGCAACCCTCACCGCTATCAGGTTCTCTGCGCATCTCTTGACGCACCTCGTGGGATTCAGTAAGGGCTTGGATCGGTGGCTGGAGCAACGGGCTTACTCTGATCATGCTGTCATGGTGTGGTCAGTCTTCTCAGACAGGTAGAGCGACGCTGTGCGAGGCAGGCAACGTCAATTTGGGATCCGGCAGTCCAACGGAGAATCGGTATTTTGGGATCCTCTGGTGACGTGTCACTCCCAGGGGACGACATGTGGCACTTTATGACATAAGCACACTGTTTCCTATAAATAGTGAACTTTATGACTCAAAAAAGGACTTCTTCTTGAATCTCACAAAATCACTTTCTCACTCTAGAACTTAGGAGCTCTTGGATTATAGTGAGAGAAAGACAAATTGGACATAACTTTGGACCGTAACATCGGACCCCGACTCGGACCTTGACTTGGACTGCCGACTACCGGCCCTATTCGTCTCAGCCTTGCCATCGCAGCACTGCCACTCTTCACGGCCTGTCTGGGAAGCCTTGCTCTCTACCCTTACTCCGCCCTCATTGTCTATCATTTTGTATACTTGGAAGCTGACTCGGACTGCAGCCTTTGTGGCATCTCCACGTAAGTACGAACCCACTTTCCTTGCCATCAGTGCCAATGACCTTTTGTTGAACAGGAGGCGGGACTAAAGACCAAACATCACTTCTTTCAAATTGATTTAGTTCTTCTTGCATGGCAAGGATCCACCCATCATATTTTAGAGCCTCAGAAATATTTTTAGGCTTTATATAAGAAAGAAAAGCAAAATCAGCGCATAAAAAATTTACTGAAGACCGTGTCGTTACTCCACGCTCAACATTACTGATTACTTGCTCCTTCGGGTGGCTAGAGGACTATCTCTAGCTCTTTGGAAGCGGTTGAGTCTCTGCATTTTCTTTTTGAGATGACGTCGAGCATTCTCCTTCATTTGATGAAACATCCAACTTGTTGTTCAAGTCGAGAGAGAGTTCCTCGCTATCATCACCTGCATGCTTACTTGAATTTTCAACGTTAGACTTTATCAAGGATCGGTCTGATAAGAACCCTGTTCAATACGTAACAAGAAGTGCTGACAGCTTCAGCCCAAAAATATTTTGGTAAAGAATTTTCATGAAGCATTGTTCTGGCCTCTTGAAGAGTACGATTATTTCTCTCTACAACCCCATTTTGTTGGGGAGTTCGAGGAGCAGAAAACTCATGAGCAATGCCATTTTGATCACAAAAAGCTATGTAATCTTTTTCAAATTCACCGCTATCATCACTTCGGATTTTCACAAGTTTCAACTCCTTCTCATTTTGTAGAAGCTTTACAAGGTTAAAGAATTTTCCAAAAGCTTCATCCTTATGAGTTAGAAAAAGAACCAAGGTGTATCTTGAAAAATCGTCAACAATGACGAAGGCATGAAAATTTTCACCTAGGATAGCATTTCTTGTGGGGCAAAAAATATCTAAATGAAGAAGTTGAAAAAAACAAGAGGTAGAAACAACATTTTTTTATTGAAAAGATTTTTTTGACTGTTTGCCGTATCGACATGCATCAGAAATCTTATCCTTGACAAACTTTAACTTTAGTAATCCTTTGACAAGCTCTTTCGAGATAAGTTTTTTGATTAGATCCATATGTACATGACCTAATCTACGATGACACAACCAAAAATCATTTTGTTGAATAGAGAGACATACTTCACGAGAAGAGTCTAACACATCAAAAGACAAAGTGTAAATATTACCATCTCTCTTACCAACCAAAGTGCCTCCATCTGAGGCATGACTGATCAGGCAGTGGTCACCTTCAAAATGAACTTTGTCCACTATGGATTAGTTGACTGATGCTTATCAAATTGAACTTTAAACCGTCAACTAAAAACACATTATCAATGGAAATTGAACCGATACCAATTTTACCTTTACCGATGATCTTCCCGTTTGAGTTTTCTCCAAAAGTGAGAAGACCGCCATCCTTCGGAGTGATATGAGAGAACAGTGAACGGTCACCTGTCATATGCCTTCAACATCCGCTGTCGCGGATCCATTTGTTTGAATCTACCTTTATTTTTAAGCATACCTACAACAAATTCTGGTTTCGTTCCTTTAGGTATCCACACTTTCTTGGGTCCTAGAAGATTAGATAAACAAGATTTTGGCATCCAAACTTGCTTTATTTTATTTTTATTTACTGAAAAGGATAGTTGATTTCTAGCTACTTTAAGAGGACATTTTTTAACTAGGTAACCCTTCTTGTTACACACTGTACGGAGTGTGAATGGTGAGCAGGAAGTTAGATTTTTGTTAAAGAAATTTTATAATCCTTTTGCTTCTTTGAAAGATTATACCCAATTCCACTCTTTTCAAAATCACATATTTGTCTTCCCAAATCCAGATTCTCCCTTCCTTGTGTAAATTTTGAAAGCGTGAGATTCAGATCTTCGATCTCCTTTTCTATATTCCCTTTTTGTGCATAAATTTTCTCCAGTTGGGATTTTAAAAGCTCATTTTCTACAGGAATTTTTACACTTATGAGAGATTGGATTTCTGAAGACAAATAAGAATTTTCCTTCTTAGAAGCAATCAGTTCATCTTTTAAAGAAGCATTTTCAAAAATATAGAACTCAAACCTTTCGTCTAACTCTTCCTTCCAGCTCTTCAACATTGTTTATCAAAGAAAGAGCCTTCTTTTTAAGAGCAGCATTTTTAAGTTTTAACTTCTCATGGTTTTCACTGAATTCAAGAAAAGCTAACTTAAGCTTATTATAGTAAAAAAATTTAGCAGTGATTACCTTATTAGAGTGATCATTTTTGGCCATAAAACATAGCTGAGCTACGTCATCGTCTTTGCTCGTCTCTTTATCACTCTCGTCGGAATCATCCCAAGCCAGCAGGGCTTTTCTGGCTTTGAATTTCTTTTCTTTGATGTCTCGTCTGCTGCTGCTTGTTGACTTATTCTTGAGCTACGGGCAGTACGTTTTGATGTATCCAGTTCTGCCGCATTTATAGCAAGCGTCAAGATTTTCTCTTGCATTCCAATCACCATTGTTTCTTTGATGTGACTGGGTTGTCTGACTCCTCCTGATCTTTCCATCTCGCCGGCTCGTAAGGAACTTCTTGAACTTACGAGTGATGAGTGCCATTTCTGGATCAGAGTCATTGTTGCTCTCTATAGGTACATGAGAGGCCTCAACTTTGAGAGATAGATTCTTCTTCTTTGAAGTGGTCTCTTCCTCGTCATGAATCTTCATCGTGATTTCATGATTCATTAGAGAACCCACCAATTCTTCCAACTTCAGCACATTCAGGTCTTTGGCTTCTTGAATGATTGTGAGTTTTGCTTCCCATCTCTAGGGAAGAGATCCAATAACTTTTCTTACGATCTCCTTTTCTGGGTATGATTTTCCCAAGAACTTGAGTCCATTTATAATGAGAGTTAACCTGGAATACATCTCATTTATGGACTCATGGTTTTTCATCTTGAAGGCCTCATGCTGCTGGACTAACATGTTAATCTTAATCTCATTTACCTGATTGGTGCCTTCATGAGCAACCTCTTGCAGTCTCCACATTTCTTTAGCTCTCTCACATGCTGAGACACGATTATACTCATTCACGTCAAGGCCACAGCTGATAATGTTCTTTGCATTGTCGTCCATGGAGAAGAGATGTGCCTCATGAGCATCCATTTCGAGAATTCCTTTGGGAACCTTGGTTCCTTCTGGTCCATCCTTCAATGGAATAATAGGACCATTATCTACAACGTACCATACATGAGTATCCTGCCTAAGAAAATTCCTCATCTGATTTTTCCAGTAGCTATAATTGTCGCTCTTCAACAAAGGTGGTCTAGTGGTTGCTGAACCTTCTTCCATAATAAGATCTTTAGCTCTTGACTGTTAAGTCACAAAGAAAATACCAAAGCACACGACTCTGATACAACTTGTAGGTCCCTGAAAACACCTAGAGGAGGGGGGGGGGGTGTTTACAACTTTGAGCAAAAATTTAAAAACTAAATTTACAAAGTAATAACAGAAACAATAAATATAAATCGACACAGAGATTTATACTGGTTCGGCTCCACAAGCCTACGTCCAGTCCCCGAGCACTCCACACAAGGGAGACCTACTCGAGCCTTTCACTAAGTAACTAGCTTCCGGTGCTAGCTCAAACCACAGTACAGATTCTGAAACCCTTCAAGGTTTCCAACAATTACAAGTGAAAAGAAGATTTCCAAATGAGATGCAATAACACACTCCTTTATGAGTAGATATTACAATGAATATAACAAGGCTAAGCTTTCTTAGGTGAGAAGATCTGTAATCTTTCAAGAACTAAACCAAGAAGTTTGCTTTTCAATTTCTCAAAGTATGAGCTCACTCAAAGAAGAATAGATGAAAGTGTGAAATAAGTTAAGAGAGTAATTTTGAGAAATTAGAGAGATTTTCTGAGATTGGAGAAGTTAGCAATAAATGCTCTCAAAGTCCTTTTTTATATTGGAAGAGAAAAAGACCGTTAAAAAGGGATGACACAAGGTTTAATTCGAATGAAACATGAAGTTGATTCGAAAGAAAAACATATCTGAAGAATTCGGTCGAATGAATTTTAGATTCATTCGAATGAGATGATAGAGCTAGAGATGTTGAAGCCACTAAAGGATTGAGTCGAATGAAAACAATTTTTCCTTCGAATGAAAATGTTGCTTCGACTGAAAACTTTGGTTTCGACCGAAAAAATTGGCTTCGACCGAAAGTTTTGGCTTTGACCTAAAGTTTTGGCTTCGACCGAAAACTTTGACTTCGAGCGAAAGTTTTGGCTTCGACTGAAATGTTTTGGCTTCGATCGAAAACGTTTTGAAACTTGACAAGAAGAGTCTGAAGGAACGATTCGAATGAAAACTCACTTTCATTCGAATGGAAACTCTTGGTTTGTTCTTTACTTGATTTTCTGGAGATCTTTAAGAAAGACTTAGTTACAAAGATTAAATACAACAAAGATGAAATATACTTTAAGTCCATATCCAAATCTTTGTCCAAATCCAAAGTCCAAGTCCAATCTTTGGCTAAGAAATATTCCACGTTTATGTTTGAATATGATTGAACCTGAAATGAATCTTAATAACAGTGTTAGATTAATATTAGAGATAGTAGTCTTGGAATCATCCAAATTAGTCAAGTCAACAATTACCAAAACACATACTGAATTTAGCACACTGAAAGGGGTAAAGAGATTACCCTACAAGGTTTCTTGGTTTATTTCTCTTCCCCCTGCTATCTCCCTGATTTCTTCTCCCCTGAGCTCTTATGCTCTGTTTTCTTCTCTTCTCTCATTGCTCTGTTTTCTTTTTACTGTTTCTCGTTATGTTTCTTCTTCTTTTTTTATTCTTTACCTGAATTTCTCTTTTCTTTTAAAAAAATCCAACCATTACTTGAATATTTATTTGGAATAGTCATCCTAAATTAAGTAGGAGGTGGCATCATTTTATGCCCTATTTTCCCAAAATTTGACACATAATGCATAACTTAAAAAAATTGCAAAATGGCCCCAAAGATTTTAAGCTTCCATGCTCTATTAATACCTGAGCATTGCTCAAAATTATCGCCAGTTTAATTTTTGGAGCGCATATGTTTATTTTAAACAGCTCCCAAAGTACCAATCATTGCACTCGTTAGTAATTTGAGAGGTTAAGGCAGTACAACGTGAGGCTAAACTAGCAGAAGTGTGTGTTCGGGGTTATAGCCTAGAAGTTGTCAAGGTTTATGGTGAGCAAACGAGGAATGAAGATGGACCCTGCCAGAATCGAAGCCATAGTCGAGATGCCCCCACTGAGGACAGAGAAGGATATCCGAGGGTTCTTGGGTTAAATCTAGTACTTTAGCCAATTCATATCCCAACTAACAATGATATGTGAGCTTGTGTTTAAACTGTGGAAGAAGGATTCGACCAAAGAATAGAACCCCATGCGCCAAGAAGCCTTCAACAAGATCAAATAGTACATTAGCAACCCTCCAATCCTAAGCCCTCCGATACCCGTAGTCCCTTGTTGCTCTATCTAATCGTAACCGATACAGCAGTTGGAGCCATCTTAGCCCAACATTTGGAGAATTCGTTGGTTGAGAAAGCCATTTATTATGTCAATAAAGAGGTGACCCAAGGAGAAGTCACAGACTTAATCCGGGAGTATGGTATTATCCGACATCGCTCGCCGCCATACTCTCCACAGACCAATGGGCTATAGAAGCCGCCAACAAGAATATCAAAACATGCTGTGAAAGATGGCAGAATCCTTTAGGAGTTGGCCGGACAAGCTCCCATGTTTCCTCTGGGGCTATAGGACATCAATGAGAATGTCAACCAGAGCTACCCCATATTCACTAGTTTACGGCATGGAGGCCTTACATCTGGTGGAATTGGAAGCTGATTCTCTGAGGGTACCGTTAGAGAATCACATAGCCAAGGAAGATTGGGTGACACATAAATTAGAAGAGTTGGTGCTAGCGGATGAGAAAAAGCTGAAAGCCCAATATCACATCCAGCGTTGCCAAAAGTGGATTGCCAGAGCCTTTAATAAATGAGTGAAGGGACGCAGTTTCAAAGAAGGATATTTGGTGCTAAAGGAGAATATTAGAAAAACATAGAAGCCACGAGGAAAGTTCGAACCCAGCTGGTCATGTCTCTATATGATCAAGCAAATCATGACTGGGGGTGTAGCATTTTTAGTCGATTTAGATGCAATTGAGTTGTCACAATTACTCAATCTAGACTGGCTAAAGAATTGTTATGCTTCAGTGAAATTTGTAATTGAATTACGAATGACCTGATCCTCCTTAAGAACATTATCCATCACACACATATTGATGTAACACATAGATTGAGGTACGTAGGCAGCCCGTAAAGTTACCTCGGGTGTGGTCACATTTTAATAAAAGTCTTTTATTCCACTGGCTAAGATATAGACTACAATCCTGAGAAAAATAAAATGCCCGCTCAGACGAAAACTCTGCAAAGGACGGCCTAGGCAAAAGTTAGGGCAAAGAAAAATCGAAAATAAAAAATACTATAAAAACTAAAAAAATTCGGCTAGGACTAAAACCTTGCAAAGGACGGCCTAGGCAAAAGAAAAATTTGAGGTCTTATCAGCAACCTAGGGAAAATCTATCAGCATCTGTTTCTTATTCATTGAAGCCGGAGTATCCTCTTCATCCAGACATATGGCTGACTTCCACTTTTCCATACCCTTGTTGTAGGTCAACTGCTGAGTGATTGGGATAACATCCTCCAATTCTTCTACCTCAAAAACTGATTTTTTATCTATCTTCTCTTTACCTTTACCAGCCCTACAATCAAACCAACCATTAAGATAAGGGTAAATTACACACGGCACCCCTGAGGTTTTCCCTAAACTACACACGGACCCCCTATCTTTTTTAATTACACTCCGCTCTTAAAATCTAGATTTCTTTGATGGTGTTAACGGCTGGACAAAAAAGACATGTCTACCCTCGTATATAACTACACATTGTCTCTTGGATTTTGGAGGGAAACTGAGAGGTCTGGCTCTTGGGTTACATACCTCGAGAGAGGGAAGTTGGTGCAGACATCGAGAGAGGGAAAAATGGGATCAAAATCGATCACGATTTTGATTCCGTTTCTTCAAGGTTGCGAAATTGAACACGACGGCGATGACGACAACGGCATCCCTAAACGGTGATACTCGACTCAAGATCATGGACCTCATCTCAAACACAAAGGTATGTTTTCATACTCGAGTCTGATCGCAATCGATTTCTTGTACATTTCTTCGTTATTTTGAAACTCCTGTGAATGATTTTCTATGATGAAGCCATGATTTGAATCTATGTTGCATTTAAGTATGTGTATGTTAAGTGTATGATTATTGCATGTTGAGGGTATGATTATTAGAAGCCCAAAATATAGCCATAGCAGAAAACCCTAATTAGAGCCCTAATTGAAATCATAAATCGAAAGCCCTAAACCGAAAGCCTTAAATTGAAGCCCTAAATCGAAAGCCCTAAAAGCCCTAAATTGAATCCCTAAATTGAAAGCCCTAAACCGAAAGCCCTAAATTGAAGGCCTAAATTAAAAGCCTTAAACTGAAAGCCCTAAATTGAAATTGACAGCCAAATTGAATCCATAATAAGGCCCAATTGACAACTCAATTAAAGACCTAATTGATAACTTAATTAAACTAAAGCCCTAATTGACACCGAAATTAAAGTCATAATTCGAATTCGTATTTGAAACCCCAATTGACAACTTAATTAAAGCCGTAATTGATAACTTAATTAAATTAAAGCCCTAATCGACACCGAAATTGAAGTCATAATTTGAATTCATATTCGAAACCCTAATTGACAACTCAATTGAAACCCTACTTGACAACTTAATCAACTTGCCCAATTAAGAACTTAATTAAAGCCCTAATTGACACCCAAATTGAAGTCCTAATAGATAAGTAATTAACATACCTAATTGACAACTTTGTTAAAGCCCTAATTGATAAATAAATTAATACTATTTCTAATTGGCAAGTTAATTAGAGCCTTGTTTGAGAGCTTAATTGACATCCAAGTTAATTTTCTTTCTAATTACATTACATAAATGCATAGTGAAAGGAGACATACCTTGCTGTAACACAGTCAGAGAGATTAAGAATGTAGATCTAGACATATACAATTACATGGACCTGCTAACTGATGCAACTGAGCTAAGTTTAAAAGACCTCCCCCCTAGGCTAGGTTTATGTATTGAGATGTACTTCTTGTTGCCTGGAACTCAGGTCAGGACTGAAATAAATTCTGATAGCTTTGGTGGACATGTTTGCACTATATGACAACTCTAGGGATATACATGTTTACTTAGAGACTGATAGGACTGAACCTAGGGCAGTTTGTTATCCAGAACCAAGTAGTCAGGCAACTAGAAATGAGGACTTGAATGAAGAAGAAGAAAGTGAGGACGATATGCATCTGTCTAGTGATGATTCTAAGGACTTTGATTGGCAAGGAGTATGAGTGACTGAGAATGATGAAGACTCAGGGGAAAATGATGAAGACACTGAGACAGATGGTGATAAGCTAACTGATGATCAGTTGTCAGAATGTGATGATGATGATGAAACCCCCTTGTACAACAGTGATGAGAATGTAGATGTGGCAACAGTAAATGTAGACAGATTTATGAGGGGGCAGTTGTTTCAACATAAGGAAGGGGAAAAAGTGAACTACATCAGGGTTTATTATTTGAAGATGTAGATCATTTTAGGGCAACATTGAGGGACAATACTATTGAGAATGGGTTTAAACTGGTGAGAGACAGGAATGAGAAGAGAAGGGTGGCTGCCCATTGTGGGAGTCCTGGCAATATCCCTTATGGTATAACATTTAAAATTAAGAAATATGGTTCCGAACACACTTGTGTACTGGCCAGTACTAACAAGGAATCCAATTCCACTTGGATCTCAGAGAAGCTATTTAAATACATTAGGAGAAATCCTAACATCACTTTGGGTGGCATGCACGAATTGTTGGCTGAGAAGTTTGGTGTAGAGGGCAATAGAATGCAGCTCTATAGGGCCAAAAGGAAGGCACTTGAAAAAATTGAGGGGTCTCATGCTGAGTCATACAAGAAGTTATGGATGTATGGGCATGAAGTGATGAAGACTAACCTTGGTAGCTTGTTCAAGCTTGAAACTCAGAGAATTAGTCCTAACTTAGATTTGCCTCACTTCTAAAGGCTCTTCTTCTTATTTGCAGCTATCCAAGATGGCTTTAGAAATGCTTGTAGGACCTTTCTTGCAGTAAATGGATGTCATCTCAAGAGGCCTTATGGAGGAGGTGTGTTACTGTCTGCTGTGGGTCTTGATGGGAAAAATGGGTTGTTCCTTCTGGCATTTGATGTGGTTGAGAGTGACAACACACAAAGCTAGAAGTTTTTTCTACATCATCTATTCAGTATCATTGGGGATGGTTCTGGGGCATAGCCATGGGTATTTATGTCTGATGGCCAAAAGGGTATTGAGAATGCCTTAGCTGAGATCATACCACATGCAAGTCACAGAAGGTGTTGCAAGCATCTCTACTATAACTTTAAGTCTAAGTACCCTAGCATCAAGTTGAAAACATATTTTTGGGCTACTGTGAAGGCATACAATGTTGATGACTTTAACCTTGCCATGAGTCAAATGAAGGACTGCTTACCAGAAGCAGCTGAGTGGTTGAGTGGCCATAGGTTAGAGAGTTGGGCTAGGCATACTTTTGACCATGCTATTAAGAATGAGCATGTAACTAGAAACATTGTTGAGTCCTTCAATAATTGGCTAGGGAACTTGAGGGGAAAACCTGTGCTGTCTTTGGTGGATACTATTAGAACTAGGTTGATGTCCAAGGTGCATGAAAGGTTTGAAAATGTTGCCTCTTGGGATGGTAAGGTAGCTCCCAAGATAATGAAAAAATGCAACCAAGTAATTGCTTAGTCTAGGCATTGTAACATAGTGATGTGTGCTAGGGGTACAAAATTTGAGGTGGTTGATCTTAGGAAGGTGAATGTGGTTGATCTTCAAAGGAGGAGTTGTTGTTGTAGGGTTTGGAATATAACTGGCATACCTTGCAAGCATGTAGCAGCATGCATCAATACCAGGAGAATTGATGTATTAGATTTTGTGGATGTATGCTATAGCAGGGACACATACTTAAAGACCTGTGGTGGGTCATGCACCCAGTGCATGATGAGTCCCAATGGCAGCCAACTCCAGGGGATCCCTTGCAACCTCCACCACGAAGAAGGTTGCCTGGAAGGCCAAGAAAAGAGAGGAAAAGGGCTACTGATGAACCTGCTAAGGAGGGCAAGAGGTCATGCACCATAAAATGTGCAATTTGCGAAGAAATTGGGCCTTGACAAGATAGGGCAGCCGATGCCTGCACTTCGATCAGTTGAAAGAAGAGGTAACCCCATCCAAGTCAGGTGAAATCCCTCTTTTTAAAATAAATCAACATTAACCCCCATAAAAGTACATGTTTACATTTAGACCCAAAAGTTCCATTTATTTAATTTAGGCCACTCATTTTTTAAAAGCATCAAACTTTTAACCTGAGAAGATGTCTAATTAAACTTAAGACCCACAGAGTGTCTTTATACTTAAAATATGCCGCATAAACTCTTTAATAACGGCGTATGTTTTATCGCATATTTGTTGCTAAAAGTAAAGCACTATGACTTGCGGCGCTAGCAAGCCTTCCAAAGGCTACTCCCTGTGCACTTCTATGTTACCTAGACCTACGTTATTTTTTGGTCTAGCATTATGCAATTGTGTCAATTGATGCAAGCACGTCACATGTCGGGTCTTACCAACTGCTATGACTTTTTAAGCTTACTTGCAACACGCAATGCAGCAAATTAGTCGCTTAACCAGCAAAACCCTAATGTGGCCACGGTGTCTAAACACCGCTCTTAATTCTGTGTTCGCAACATAGTTGCACTTGTAAGCTTGTATGCTTTATTGCTTTAAAAGTTATTTTTTCAGTCCTGCACTTTTTCTTGATGCAAGGGCTTAGACTACACCTACAAGCATTAACAGTGCATATAAACCGCTACATAATGCGAGGAACAAATTCACAGCACCCCGCGACTTAAAAGTCACGCCTAGGGTTTCTGCTGCAGTATCTTGCCGTCACGACATTATATATCGTTTCATGGTCATAGAGTGGCTCTATCTATGGCGTATTCACATCTCTGCTCATTGAGAATCTAGTTCAACAATGATGGAAGCAGACATGATGCCACCACATCTAGTGAAATCAGGTCCCAGTGTCGCGACCACCGCTGCCTTGGTCCTCCGGGCCCTCGACAGTAGGACTCGCGGCACCTCAGCCCCTAGCGTCACGCCTTGCCCTTGCTTGAAGCACTTCGGAGACTCACAAATCAATTGAGATGGAGCCTAACCCGAACATAACTAGTCGAAACCTAAACACAAGTCATTCCCCCGGCTTACTCCAGTCGACCTTTCCTGACAACCGGCCTCCAGCAGCTGACACTACCCATGTGCAAACCATGCCCCAACAAGTTGCTCCCCACCACCAACCCCTCTCTACCATCGTCATCCCCTCAATGCCTCAGGTTGCACCGTCTGGGGGCTCTGGTGCTCGAATCATCACGACAGGGTACAAACCCTCACATGCGTCATACGTCACCAAGCATGACCTTGATGCCCTCCTTCACCGTCTCAAGCAGTCATCCTTACCCACTCCCCCTCTAAGCTGTCAGGTCATGCTCCCTACTCTGGCAGCCTCGCTACCAAGCCCTACCCTGCCAAGTACAAGCAACCATCCTTCACCTTGTTCAACGGCAAAGAGGGCAACGCCCACGAGCACCTCACCCGTTTTGCCGGCTCCCTGGAGCACTACGGGGAGCCTCACTTTGAAGCTTCGAGAATTTCACAAGTCCCTGACTGGTCTCGCCTACTCTTGTTATCATCAGATTCCCGACAGTACTATCCACTCATGGTCCAGCTCTTCCTTGACAAATTTCACTATGAGACGGAACGTGTGACCATCGTTGACATTGCCGGAATCCGCCAGAACCCCAAGGAAGACCTCAACACCTATGTTACGCGATTTCATCATAAGTGCTTGGAGTGCACTGACTTCAGCAAAGATGAAACCCTCGTACCCATTTGCATCAAGAACATGAAGGACACCTACAGGGTCTACCTTGAAAACCTTCAGCTTCGGTCTTGGGGACATCTCAAGCAAGCTGCACGACGCACCTATGACTCGGTCGGTCCGTCAAAGACCCAAAAGCCCCAACCTCATATTGCCTTGGCCGCGACGATGGAAGCAGCAAGTAACGACGACAACAACCGTAAGCGTCAGTCCCAAGGAAGGGACGGGCGCCTTGACAAGAGAGGGCACCTGTGAGAGGCATTAGTAGGGGCATTGCTGCAAGGAATTAAAGGGCTGGCAGCCAAGCTGGTGGCAATCAAGTGGGATGCTGTCAAGTTAGCATACATATGGATGTAAGTGTACTAACTGTGGTGGTTTTTATTTTGATTTACTATGATTTAGTGTACTTTTGATTAAATGTACTTTTGAACAGGGAGGACCTGATGTGGGGGGTCCTAGTCAAGGAACCATGCCTTAGCAGCTGCTAGTGTGCAACATTTTGTGTACATACATGAGGGTTTATTGTGCAGATTGTAACTGTAACTGCAGATTCATTTGTGAAGATCATGTGAAGATTCCAAGAAACTGTGCAGATTCTTTTTGTGAAGCTCATTGAAGACTTTGTAAATAGTATGGATTGCTGTGACTGAAGACAAGTTTTTGAAGTTAAAGTCACAGTGGGAATAGGTTAACTGTAGGTTACAGTTAGGTTGACTACAAGATTCAAATTGTAAACTTTAGGTTTTAGTCAACATTAATGCTTTTATCATGTTTATCAACATTTGGATGATGTAAACTCTATTTGCACAATGTTAACATTTGGATGATGGATGATGTTCTTACTTATTTGCACAATGTGTACTCAGTTTCAGTATTTTGCACAATGTGTTCTTACTTATTTGCACAGCCCTGTTTGACAACAAGTTGTGCAGTGTGTTAGAGGCATTGGTTATAGTAGGTTGTGTTTGTGTATATGAGTTTGAAAATTGTAGCTGGTAGAATTTTTGCATGGTTAGAGCAGGTTGGGTGTGCATTTGTGTGTTTGAACAGTCATGAATTGAGTAGGTTATGTGTTTGAACAATCATGTATTGAGCAGGTTGTGTATTGTGTTGGGGACTTGGTTTGTGTATTGTGTTGGGGACTGGAATTGAGCAGGTTGTGACCTGCATTTTGTGGTTGGACCACTTGAGCAGGTTTTTTGTGCAGTGGTCTTTGTGCAATGTGCACAAACCACAAAAATCTTCAGAAGGCTACACAGTCATTTTGTGATCAAATAACCAACATCTTCATTTGCCTAGAAAATTTCATTACAGTCATAGATACTTCATTCAAATTGCATTACAGTCATTACATGAACCCTAGAAAATTACACAATGCCAAATTTCAAAAGGCTACATTAGTTGCATTACATAACCATACACCAAATTCCTCATTTGTATATGACAAAAAATATCATCAACATACACATCCATGAGGAAATTAAAGAACAAATAACCAACATCTTCAACATTGCTTGATTAGGCTCAATTAACTATAATTGTTGTCTCCTTACAACTTCATTTGCCTCAAGCAACTGCATCTTTGATTCTTCATTGGTTTCAGGCCTTTGAATTTCTTCATAAACAACATGTGAACAGATGATTGACCTTCCACTTTGTTTCAATGTTTCTCTATCAGGATTGCACCAACTAAACATGTTACATCCACCACTTGCACAAGTGAAGAACAACTTCCCCTTACTTGGCTTCTCATCAGATTCAACAATTTTAAGACTTGCCCTCTTTCTACACCAGCAACTTATGTTATTAAACCTTAGATCCAACCATTCCTCACTATTTCCTGACCTTGACATTTTTTGGTTAGAAGGGAAAGAATGAAGGGAAGGAAGAAAGGGAGGAACAAGGAGAAAGAAAAGGGTCTGCAAAGGGGAAAGAGAAAGAAGAAGAAGAAGAAAAACCCTAAAGGGCCGGGGGTTTTATTCAAGAAAGGGAGGGTAGTTTGGGGATAAAAAAAATCAAAACGTAAGGTGTCAGGGAATCTCCAAACGGAGTTAGGGTCCCCGTCAAATTGTGTAGCTCCGTGAAATGCGGGTACAAACCTCAGAGAGCGGAGTGTAATTAAAAAAGAAAGGGGTCCGTGTGTAGTTTAGGGCAAACCTTAGGGGTGCCGTGTGTAATTTACCCTTAAGATAAACATCCATTCCAATTTCCCGAACCTAAGAAGCTTTCATAGACGGAGGCCTTTTCTGTGATTTCTCCTTACGTAGCAAAAAAGGATGTCACCGGGGCTCATTCATGTTCAGCGACCGTATCGGATTCCCCTCTACATCGTACTTCTCTTCAAACACTTGGGAACCAATTCAAGACTACCTGGTCCAAGTAATCCGGACTTCTTCCTCAGAGCAAGGACGGTGGAAACTTTGCACTATACTATGAAAAGATCTACCTCCCAACCTAATAGTGGCACGAGCTTCCTCTTTAGCTCACTCCGAGTACATTATCTCACAAGCACTGGGGAAATCCCAGTTTAGCTCTGTTCCCAACCTATTCTGGTCGTACCCAAAGGCCCATTGGGGTCCTACTTCGCATGACACATCCGCACAAGCAACAGTCATTTTCAACGCTCAAAAACGGTCAAAGCATCCAAACTCAAGTCACGTGCACTTCTCACTTTCGTTACGTTACTTTGTCACTCAGAAGCTCATTTTCGCTCAAAGCCTCATGACACTTCGACCGTCGCACTTCGCATGTCGCCCATCGGCGCACCATGGCACTTGCCCAAGGAACTTGGCTTTGGCCTTCCCCTTGGGGTCGACCTCGGCCTTGGCCTTCCCCTTGGGGTCGGCCTCGGCCTCGGCCTCCCCTTGGGGGTCAGCCTTGGCCTTCCCTTGGCGCTCCCCCTAAGGGTTGGCCTTGGACTTCCCCTATGGGTTGGCCTTGGACTTCCCCTATGGGTTGGCCTTGGACTTCCCCTATGGGTTGGCCTTTGGTCTCCATACTTAACAGCTTCACTTCTCTTCAAGGGACCATACATAACTCCGCGACACCCGTCGCCCAGACGCAACTCCGCGACCCCCGTCGGCCGGACGCAACTCCGCGACCCCCGTCGGCCGGACGCAACTCCGCGACCCCCGTCGCCCGGACGCAACTCCGCGACCACGTCGCCCGGACACAACTCCGTGACCCCATCGCCCGGGGTCGCCTGAACACAACTCCGCGACCCCCGTCACCGGCGTCCAGGTGCCACACTTCAACAATCTGCCGCGCCCGTGCGCCGCGCCGCTGATACAACCATGCCCCCAAGCTCTCTGTCACACTACCGTGCCCCCGACACCATACTTATTTCATCGCGCCCATGCGCCACAATCATGTTACATGCCCCTCGGGCACCACACTCATTCACCACACCATGCGCACCTTGCCTTGCACGTTGAACATGCTTCGACCCACTCTCCGGAGTGTGCAACATCCTGCGGGGATAGGCGACTCCTCCGGGACACTATCTCTGCCAGGGAGCTCTTCAACTCCCCTTCTGCCAGGTAGACGGCTCCTCCGGGATGCTACCTCGGCCAGTCAGGTAGACGGCTCCTCTGGGATGCTACCTTGATGCACTCTGAGTGCTCCGGCACAAGGACTCACCCGCGGGGATATGCGACTCTTCCGGGACACTATCTCCGCCAGGGAGCTCCAAGTGCTCCGGCACGAAAACTCCCCTTCTGCCAGGTAGACGGCTCCTCCGGGATGCTACCTCGGCCTGCGGAATAAGTGACTCCTCCGGGACACTATCTCGGCCAGGGTGCTTGCTTGACTGGCCTACGTGCTCCGGCACTGGGGGCTTGCGTCGGCACCCCTAGGGACTATGACCCCCAGGTCACTCCGAGACGGGAGCAGGTCTTCGGAGGGCATCTCGCCTAGTTCACCTGGCAGTTGGGCGTCGAGTCTTCCCCACCGCTGCCAGGCCTGTGGGACTCTGCAAGGGCTTGGATTGGAGGCTAGATCAATGGGTTCTCTGGCCACACCGACGCTGTGGGAGCCAGTCTTTCCAGACAGACAGACTGACGCTGTGCGGGGCAGGCCGGTTGAATATGCGATCCGACAGTCCGTGGAGCACCGACACTCGTGGACCACCCAATGACGTGTCACTCCCGGGGAGCGCCACGTGTCGGTTAATGATATCATCATCTCAATCTCTATAAATAGAGGTCTTGAGAATTCATTCGGGAAGGTTGGACATTTTCAGAACATTTTCACTTTCTCACTCTAGAATTCTAAAGAGAGAAACATATAGGACCCTGACTCTGGACCTAAGCATCGGACTGTGACTGTCGTCGTATATTCATCCTGCGCCATCGCCCTCGCCCTCGCAGCACTGCCACCCTCAGGCTCTGTCTGGGAAGCCCTTGGTCTCTGCCCTTGTTCCACCCTTGTTGTGTCTCACATCAACGTACTTGGCATCTGACTCGGACTGTATTCCTTGTGGCACCTCCACGTCGACTGCGAACCCACTTTCCTTGGCATCATTTTGGCGACTCCTGGGGAGGTGAGCATCATATTGTAGTCTGCATATCTTCCACACTCAGTCTCCATGCCTATACAACAAAGAGTTACGAGGGCTACCAGCCAAGGCCTCATCCGCACTGTCCATAAGGAGCATCATCTCGACAATCAAGAAGAGACCAGCCACAACCAACTCCAGCCTCTCCCCGAAATGGATGCACCTGATGTGGCCCGCAATCGTCAACGCCACAATCCAACACTTTACTCCTACCATTGCTGAGCTCCAAGACTCTCAATCTTCTCTCATGGCTGTCATCTTAGAAATGCAAAAATCAATCCAAGTCTTGCCTTCACAATCACCGACTTCCCGAAGCCTTAGAGCTCTGCACCCTGTGCCCCTATTGGGTTTGGCGTTGTATTTTGGTTCGACGCGTATCCTTAAACAAGGTTTACAATGGCATATTGTGGATGATCGTTTGATTGCGGGTTGGATGGACTCGTGGTTACCTTCCGGGTTCTATGGCCTTATCATAATAGTTTGGATGCTCACTAGTTGGTTTCAGATCTATTTATTTCCAATACCATTCATTGGGATTTAGGAGTTCTTTTTAAGACGGTCTCAGCTGACATTGTCACTCAAATTATACAAATAAAGCTTCTACTAGCTGGCGGGGGATGAGACTTATTGGTCCTTCGCAAAAGATAACCATTTCTCGGTTACATCAGTTTACCGGTTCTTGGCTAATTGAATGGCAACATTTTGTACTTGCATCCCCTTCATGACATCTGCATTATGGTTACAACTCTGGAAGCTTCTAATCTCTTAGAAACTTAAAATGCTCCTTTGGCAGTTTTTCCATGGTCGACTATCCCTTGGTTTTGAACTTATTAAACGCAATTGCCCCACTGTTGATTGTTGTCCGCTATGTTCTCTTGCGTCTGAAACCCATTAACATCTTTTTCTAGAGTGTCCTTATCTCCAGTCTATTTGGATATTCTTTCTTTATATAAGTCACCTTTCTTCTATTCCTATCGTGTCTATTAGTGATTGGTTCTTTCAATGGTTAGCTAAACCTATTTGTCGTCATTGTTCTGATTTGTTAGGTTTAGTGACCATTGTACTTGTTCTCTGGTCTATCTGGCTTGGTAGAAATGCTTTAATTTTCAAAGGTATCAAATTTTCTTCAGGCCAAATCATTCATCAGAGTCGACTGCTACTTTCCAATATTAAGGGCATTACCTCTTTTCTTCGCTGTTTTCGTAGAATGCAGCGTCATGATCACTTTTTTTTAGTGGGAAACTTGAATGATTTCCTCACTTTTATCCACCAATTCATCTGCTACATTACTCACTGTTGTGATTGTGAGATCCTTTCCTCCCCAGTATTCTGTGCTACATCCGTAACCGAATCTTCTGCAAACAGGAAATTGGGATTGGTATGGTTTTGTTTAGCAATGGCTGGATTCCAGTTGGGGCGCTTATGGATAATCTGGTTATTTCTGATGAGCTTAGTGCGCTTGAACAAACAATGTGTATTGCTATCAATTGGTTTAATAGGATTTAGTGTGTTCATATCATTGTTGTGCTTCCTCACTCAGACCTTATGTTGCAGATGACCTCTAAGAATCTGTGCCAGCTGTCACATACATTTTGTGTAGATTAATAGATAACTGAAAGATCTTGCATTCGTTGCAGACCGCCCAAGAGAAAATGGGAGTCTTGTCCCTCTCCTCAACTTTGGCGTCTTTTGTTTTCAGCTCTAGTCAGGTTCTTCAACATGAATGGTTTGCTGGTGTACAGCCTGTGGTTTCACTTTCGAGAGTTGGTTTTGGCCAAGCTGATTCTCTTGCGGTGTTTTGATTTCTTGTAGTTCTAACTGTGGTTTACTTATTAGATGAGATTGTCATCCAGTTTTATTTATTTCGTCCGTTGCTTTGTTTAGTTTCCTCTTTTTATGTATATCGTAAGGTTTCTTTATCTTGGTATATATTTTTAAGTTCTCTCGAAAAGAAAAAACCGGTCAATGAATATGCTGCCGTTTGTACCGTTGCTTCACTATGCTCGGATGGAAGTGCTCACTTTGAGCCAGAATGTATCAAACCAAGAATCTCTCTTCAATTTATAGGAACTTCTTACACACTGCGTCTGCCGCTCCATCGGTATTAACACCATCCAAAGCCCCCAACATCCGAACGATAAAACCCCCCATTGCGGTCGTCACAACCACCGAAGAAATTTTAACCTCCAAACTTGCATCAGTCTTGCAAGCTTCTTCAACCTATCCCCTTCTTAAACAGGGCCAACAAGTCCACACTCAGATAGTTTCGAATGGAATTAACCACCATGGCCTTCTGGGTACTAGGATTCTGGGCATGTACGTTCTTTGTAATAGATTTGATGACGCTAAGCACATGTTTTATCAGCTTGACTTGTTGTTTTCTTCGCCTTGGAATTGGATGATTAGAGGGTTTACTTTGATGGGTTGCTTTGATTATGCATTGTTATTTTACTTTAAGATGTTAAGTTATGGAACTTTGCCTGATAAGTATACTTTTCCTTACGTAATTAAAGCTTGCGGTGGTTTGGGCAGTTTGGGCTTGGGGAAATTGATTCATGATATGATTCGGGAATTGGGTTTTGTGGTAGATGTGTATGTGGGTAGTTCTTTGGTTAAGTTTTATGCTGAAAATGATAGTATAAACAATGCACGCTGGCTGTTTGATAGATTGCCCCAGAGAGATAGGGTTTTGTGGAATGTAATGCTTAATGGTTATGTGAAACATGGGGATTCAGATAATGTTATTGGGTTGTTTGTGAAAATGAGAAATACCGAAATCAAGCCCAATTCGGTGACGTATGCGTGCGTACTATCTGTTTGTGCCTCGGATGGAATGACAAAGATTGGTGCTCAGATTCATGGGCTTGTTGTTAGATGTGGTCTAGAGATCGACTATCCAGTGGCCAACACATTGATTGTGTTGTATGCAAAATGCCGATGTCTGTTTGATGCACGCGAGTTGTTTGATGCAATAACGCAAAAGGATTTGGTGAGTTGGAATGGAATGATTGGAGGGTATGTGCAAAATGGGTTTATGCTTGAGGCTTCCGATTTGTTCCGAGAGATGATATCTTCTGGTGTGAAACCAGATACGATCACTTTTGCAAGTTTCCTCCCATCAGTTTCCGGATCGTCAAGATTAGATTTGGGTAAGGAAATTCATGGTTATATTATGAGATATGGTGTTACTTTGGATGTCTTTCTGAAGAATGCACTTATTGATATGTACTTCAAGTGCAGGGACGTGGAGATGGCATGGCATGTTTTTAACCTTAGCTCTGCAGTTGACATCGTCATTTGCACAGCTATGATTTCAGGGTGTGTACTTAACCAGATGCACACTGATGCATTACAAATTTTCCGGTGGTTGCTTTGTCAGAAGATGAGGCCCAATGCAGTAACATTAGCAAGTTTGTTACCTGCTTGTGCTGGTTTGGCTGCTCTGAGATTGGGCAGAGAAATACATGGTGCCATTTTCAGGAATAGGCTTGAAGGAAAGTTTTATGTTGGGAGCGCGATGACGGATATGTATTCAAAATGTGGAAGGGTAGATCTTGCTCATCGAGTTTTCACAAGGATGCCTGAAAGAGATGCCATCTGTTGGAACTCGATGATAACAAGCTATTCCCAAAATGGCAAACCAGAAGAGGCCATTGACCTCTTCCGCGATATGGGGAAGCAAGGAGCCAAATATGACCCTGTGAGCATATCAGCTGCTCTCTCAGCTTGTTCAAACATACCAGCAATTCATCATGGGAAAGAGATTCATGGTTTCATGACGAGAGGTACATTAAAGTCTGATCTTTTTGCTGAGAGTGCACTAATAGACATGTATGCTAAATGCGGAAACCTGGAATTAGCACGCCGTGTATTCAACATGATGGAAAGCAAGAACGAGGTTTCGTGGAATAGCATTATTGCTGCTTACGGAAACCATGGTCGCCTCATGGAATCTCTTCTTCTATTTTCTGATATGGAAGAAGAAGGATTTCAGCCTGACCATGTCACGTTTCTTGCCATAATATCTGCTTGTGGCCATGCTGGTCGTGTTGAAGAAGCAAATCACTACTTCAACTGCATGAGACAGGATTATGGCATTCCAGCTCGGATGGAGCATTATGCATGCATGATCGATTTGTTTGGGCGAGCTGGTCGTCTAAACGAAGCACTCCAGATCGTGGAGAGCATGCCTTTTGATCCAGATGCAGCTGTTTGGGGGACATTACTTGGGGCTTGTCGGGTCCATGGCAATCTTGAGCTTGCTGAACTGGCCTCAAGACATCTTCTTGACTTGGACCCACAAAATTCTGGCTACTATGTGTTACTTTCGAATTTACAGGCTGATGCTGGAAATAGGGAGTTGGTTCTTAAGATACGAAGCATGATGAAAGAAAGAGGAGTGCAAAAGGTACCTGGTTACAGTTGGATTGAAGTGAGCAACGCCACCCATGTGTTTGCTGCTGCAGACACAAGTCACCCAGA
>JAVXUO010002293.1:0-235412 GCA_033065855.1 Escallonia rubra
AGAGAGGAAAAGGGCTACTGATGAACCTGCTAAGGAGGGCAAGAGGTCATGCACCATAAAATGTGCAATTTGCGAAGAAATTGGGCCTTGACAAGATAGGGCAGCCGATGCCTGCACTTCGATCAGTTGAAAGAAGAGGTAACCCCATCCAAGTCAGGTGAAATCCCTCTTTTTAAAATAAATCAACATTAACCCCCATAAAAGTACATGTTTACATTTAGACCCAAAAGTTCCATTTATTTAATTTAGGCCACTCATTTTTTAAAAGCATCAAACTTTTAACCTGAGAAGATGTCTAATTAAACTTAAGACCCACAGAGTGTCTTTATACTTAAAATATGCCGCATAAACTCTTTAATAACGGCGTATGTTTTATCGCATATTTGTTGCTAAAAGTAAAGCACTATGACTTGCGGCGCTAGCAAGCCTTCCAAAGGCTACTCCCTGTGCACTTCTATGTTACCTAGACCTACGTTATTTTTTGGTCTAGCATTATGCAATTGTGTCAATTGATGCAAGCACGTCACATGTCGGGTCTTACCAACTGCTATGACTTTTTAAGCTTACTTGCAACACGCAATGCAGCAAATTAGTCGCTTAACCAGCAAAACCCTAATGTGGCCACGGTGTCTAAACACCGCTCTTAATTCTGTGTTCGCAACATAGTTGCACTTGTAAGCTTGTATGCTTTATTGCTTTAAAAGTTATTTTTTCAGTCCTGCACTTTTTCTTGATGCAAGGGCTTAGACTACACCTACAAGCATTAACAGTGCATATAAACCGCTACATAATGCGAGGAACAAATTCACAGCACCCCGCGACTTAAAAGTCACGCCTAGGGTTTCTGCTGCAGTATCTTGCCGTCACGACATTATATATCGTTTCATGGTCATAGAGTGGCTCTATCTATGGCGTATTCACATCTCTGCTCATTGAGAATCTAGTTCAACAATGATGGAAGCAGACATGATGCCACCACATCTAGTGAAATCAGGTCCCAGTGTCGCGACCACCGCTGCCTTGGTCCTCCGGGCCCTCGACAGTAGGACTCGCGGCACCTCAGCCCCTAGCGTCACGCCTTGCCCTTGCTTGAAGCACTTCGGAGACTCACAAATCAATTGAGATGGAGCCTAACCCGAACATAACTAGTCGAAACCTAAACACAAGTCATTCCCCCGGCTTACTCCAGTCGACCTTTCCTGACAACCGGCCTCCAGCAGCTGACACTACCCATGTGCAAACCATGCCCCAACAAGTTGCTCCCCACCACCAACCCCTCTCTACCATCGTCATCCCCTCAATGCCTCAGGTTGCACCGTCTGGGGGCTCTGGTGCTCGAATCATCACGACAGGGTACAAACCCTCACATGCGTCATACGTCACCAAGCATGACCTTGATGCCCTCCTTCACCGTCTCAAGCAGTCATCCTTACCCACTCCCCCTCTAAGCTGTCAGGTCATGCTCCCTACTCTGGCAGCCTCGCTACCAAGCCCTACCCTGCCAAGTACAAGCAACCATCCTTCACCTTGTTCAACGGCAAAGAGGGCAACGCCCACGAGCACCTCACCCATTTTGCTGGCTCCCTAGAGCACTACGGGGAGCCTCACTTTGAAGCTTCGAGAATTTCACAAGTCCCTGACTGGTCTCGCCTACTCTTGTTATCATCAGATTCCCGACAGTACTATCCACTCATGGTCCAGCTCTTCCTTGACAAATTTCACTATGAGACGGAACGTGTGACCATCGTTGACATTGCCGGAATCCGCCAGAACCCCAAGGAAGACCTCAACACCTATGTTACGCGATTTCATCATAAGTGCTTGGAGTGCACTGACTTCAGCAAAGATGAAACCCTCGTACCCATTTGCATCAAGAACATGAAGGACACCTACAGGGTCTACCTTGAAAACCTTCAGCTTCGGTCTTGGGACATCTCAAGCAAGCTGCACGACGCACCTATGACTCGGTCGGTCCGTCAAAGACCCAAAAGCCCCAACCTCATATTGCCTTGGCCGCGACGATGGAAGCAGCAAGTAACGACGACAACAACCGTAAGCGTCAGTCCCAAGGAAGGGACGGGCGCCTTGACAAGAGAGGGCACCTGTGAGAGGCATTAGTAGGGGCATTGCTGCAAGGAATTAAAGGGCTGGCAGCCAAGCTGGTGGCAATCAAGTGGGATGCTGTCAAGTTAGCATACATATGGATGTAAGTGTACTAACTGTGGTGGTTTTTATTTTGATTTACTATGATTTAGTGTACTTTTGATTAAATGTACTTTTGAACAGGGAGGACCTGATGTGGGGGGTCCTAGTCAAGGAACCATGCCTTAGCAGCTGCTAGTGTGCAACATTTTGTGTACATACATGAGGGTTTATTGTGCAGATTGTAACTGTAACTGCAGATTCATTTGTGAAGATCATGTGAAGATTCCAAGAAACTGTGAAGATTCCATTGAAGATTTTGTAAATGGTGTGGATTGCTGTGACTAAAGACAAGTTTTTGAAGTTAAAGTCACAGTGTGAATAGGTTAACTGTAGGTTACAGTTAGGTTGACTACAAGATTCAAATTGTAAACTTTAGGTTTTAGTCAACATTAATGCTTTTATCATGTTTATCAACATTTGGATGATGTAAACTCTATTTGCACAATGTTAACATTTGGATGATGGATGATGTTCTTACTTATTTGCACAATGTGTACTCAGTTTCAGTATTTTGCACAATGTGTTCTTACTTATTTGCACAGCCCTGTTTGACAACAAGTTGTGCAGTGTGTTAGAGGCATTGGTTATAGTAGGTTGTGTTTGTGTATATGAGTTTGAAAATTGTAGCTGGTAGAATTTTTGCATGGTTAGAGCAGGTTGGGTGTGCATTTGTGTGTTTGAACAGTCATGAATTGAGTAGGTTATGTGTTTGAACAATCATGTATTGAGCAGGTTGTGTATTGTGTTGGGGACTGGAATTGAGCATGTTGTGACCTGCATTTTGTGGTTGGACCACTTGAGCAGGTTTTTTGTGCAGTGGTCTTTGTGCAATGTGCACAAACCACAAAAATCTTCAGAAGGCTACACAGTCATTTTGTGATCAAATAACCAACATCTTCATTTGCCTAGAAAATTTCATTACAGTCATAGATACTTCATTCAAATTGCATTACAGTCATTACATGAACCCTAGAAAATTACACAATGCCAAATTTCAAAAGGCTACATTAGTTGCATTACATAACCATACACCAAATTCCTCATTTGTATATGACAAAAAATATCATCAACATACACATCCATGAGGAAATTAAAGAACAAATAACCAACATCTTCAACATTGCTTGATTAGGCTCAATTAACTATAATTGTTGTCTCCTTACAACTTCATTTGCCTCAAGCAACTGCATCTTTGATTCTTCATTGGTTTCAGGCCTTTGAATTTCTTCATAAACAACATGTGAACAGATGATTGACCTTCCACTTTGTTTCAATGTTTCTCTATCAGGATTGCACCAACTAAACATGTTACATCCACCACTTGCACAAGTGAAGAACAACTTCCCCTTACTTGGCTTCTCATCAGATTCAACAATTTTAAGACTTGCCCTCTTTCTACACCAGCAACTTATGTTATTAAACCTTAGATCCAACCATTCCTCACTATTTCCTGACCTTGACATTTTTTGGTTAGAAGGGAAAGAATGAAGGGAAGGAAGAAAGGGAGGAACAAGGAGAAAGAAAAGGGTCTGCAAAGGGGAAAGAGAAAGAAGAAGAAGAAGAAAAACCCTAAAGGGCCGGGGGTTTTATTCAAGAAAGGGAGGGTAGTTTGGGGATAAAAAAAATCAAAACGTAAGGTGTCAGGGAATCTCCAAACGGAGTTAGGGTCCCCGTCAAATTTGTGTAGTCCCATGAAATGCGGGTACAAACCTCAGAGAGCGGAGTGTAATGAAAAAAGATAGGCGGAGTCGTGTGTATTTTAGAGTAAACCTCAGGGGTGCCGTATGTAATTTACCCTTAAGATAAACATCCATTCCAATTTCCCGAACCTAAGAAGCTTTCATAGACGGAGGCCTTTTCTGTGATTTCTCCTTACGTAGCAAAAAAGGATGTCACCGGGGCTCATTCATGTTCAGCGACCGTATCGGATTCCCCTCTACATCGTACTTCGCTGCCAACACCTGGGAACCAATTCAAGACTACCTTGTCCAAGTAATCCGGACTTCTTCCTCAGAGCAAGGACGGTGGAAACTTTGCACTATACTATGAAAAGATCTACCTCCCAACCTAATAATGGCACGAGCTTCCTCTTTAGCTCTCTCCTCGTACATGAGCCCCCAATCACTGAGGAAATCCCAGTTTAGCTCTGTTCCCAACCTATTCTGGTCGTACCCAAAGGCCCATTGGGGTCCTACTTCGCATGACACATCCGCACAAGCAACAGTCATTTTCAACGCTCAAAACCGGTCAAAGCATCCAAACTCAAGTCACGTGCACTTCTCACTTTCGTTACGTTACTTCGTCACTCAGAAGCTCATTTTCGCTCAAAGCCTCATGACACTTCGACCGTCGCACTTCGCATGTCGCCCATCGGCGCACCATGGCACTTGCCCAAGGAACTTGGCTTTGGCCTTCCCCTTGGGGTCGACCTCGGCCTTGGCCTTCCCCTTGGGGTCGGCCTCGGCCTCGGCCTCCCCTTGGGGGTCAGCCTTGGCCTTCCCTTGGCGCTCCCCCTAAGGGTTGGCCTTGGACTTCCCCTATGGGTTGGCCTTGGACTTCCCCTATGGGTTGGCCTTGGACTTCCCCTATGGGTTGGCCTTTGGTCTCCATACTTAACAGCTTCACTTCTCTTCAAGGGACCATACATAACTCCGCGACACCCGTCGCCCAGACGCAACTCCGCGACCCCCGTCGGCCGGACGCAACTCCGCGACCCCCGTCGCCCGGACGCAACTCCGCGACCACGTCGCCCGGACACAACTCCGTGACCCCATCGCCCGGGGTCGCCTGAACACAACTCCGCGACCCCCGTCACCGGCGTCCAGGTGCCACACTTCAACAATCTGCCGCGCCCGTGCGCCGCGCCGCTGATACAACCATGCCCCCAAGCTCTCTGTCACACTACCGTGCCCCCGACACCATACTTATTTCATCGCGCCCATGCGCCACAATCATGTTACATGCCCCTCGGGCACCACACTCATTCACCACACCATGCGCACCTTGCCTTGCACGTTGAACATGCTTCGACCCACTCTCCGGAGTGTGCAACATCCTGCGGGGATAGGCGACTCCTCCGGGACACTATCTCTGCCAGGGAGCTCTTCAACTCCCCTTCTGCCAGGTAGACGGCTCCTCCGGGATGCTACCTCGGCCAGTCAGGTAGACGGCTCCTCTGGGATGCTACCTTGATGCACTCTGAGTGCTCCGGCACAAGGACTCACCCGCGGGGATATGCGACTCTTCCCGGACACTATCTCCGCCAGGGAGCTCCAAGTGCTCCGGCACGAAAACTCCCCTTCTGCCAGGTAGACGGCTCCTCCGGGATGCTACCTCGGCCTGCGGAATAAGTGACTCCTCCGGGACACTATCTCGGCCAGGGTGCTTGCTTGACTGGCCTACGTGCTCCGGCACTGGGGGCTTGCGTCGGCACCCCTAGGGACTATGACCCCCAGGTCACTCCGAGACGGGAGCAGGTCTTCGGAGGGCATCTCGCCTAGTTCACCTGGCAGTTGGGCGTCGAGTCTTCCCCACCGCTGCCAGGCCTGTGGGACTCTGCAAGGGCTTGGATTGGAGGCTAGATCAATGGGTTCTCTGGCCACACCGACGCTGTGGGAGCCAGTCTTTCCAGACAGACAGACTGACGCTGTGCGGGGCAGGCCGGTTGAATATGCGATCCGACAGTCCGTGGAGCACCGACACTCGTGGACCCCCAGTGACGTGTCACTCCCGGGGAGCGCCACGTGTCGGTTAATGATATCATCATCTCAATCTCTATAAATAGAGGTCTTGAGAATTCATTCGGGAAGGTTGGACATTTTCAGAACATTTTCACTTTCTCACTCTAGAATTCTAAAGAGAGAAACATATAGGACCCTGACTCTGGACCTAAGCATCGGACTGTGACTGTCGTCGTATATTCATCCTGCGCCATCGCCCTCGCCCTCGCAGCACTGCCACCCTCAGGCTCTGTCTGGGAAGCCCTTGGTCTCTGCCCTTGTTCCACCCTTGCTGTGTCTCACATCAACGTACTTGGCATCTGACTCGGACTGTATTCCTTGTGGCACCTCCACGTCGACTGCGAACCCACTTTCCTTGGCATCATTTTGGCGACTCCTGGGGAGGTGAGCATCATATTGTAGTCTGCATATCTTCCACACTCAGTCTCCATGCCTATACAACAAAGAGTTACGAGGGCTACCAGCCAAGGCCTCATCCGCACTGTCCATAAGGAGCATCATCTCGACAATCAAGAAGAGACCAGCCACAACCAACTCCAGCCTCTCCCCGAAATGGATGCACCTGATGTGGCCCGCAATCGTCAACGCCACAATCCAACACTTTACTCCTACCATTGCTGAGCTCCAAGACTCTCAATCTTCTCTCATGGCTGTCATCTTAGAAATGCAAAAATCAATCCAAGTCTTGCCTTCACAATCACCGACTTCCCGAAGCCTTAGAGCTCTGCACCCTGTGCCCCTATTGGGTTTGGCGTTGTATTTTGGTTCGACGCGTATCCTTAAACAAGGTTTACAATGGCATATTGTGGATGATCGTTTGATTGCGGGTTGGATGGACTCGTGGTTACCTTCCGGGTTCTATGGCCTTATCATAATAGTTTGGATGCTCACTAGTTGGTTTCAGATCTATTTATTTCCAATACCATTCATTGGGATTTAGGAGTTCTTTTTAAGACGGTCTCAGCTGACATTGTCACTCAAATTATACAAATAAAGCTTCTACTAGCTGGCGGGGGATGAGACTTATTGGTCCTTCGCAAAAGATAACCATTTCTCGGTTACATCAGTTTACCGGTTCTTGGCTAATTGAATGGCAACATTTTGTACTTGCATCCCCTTCATGACATCTGCATTATGGTTACAACTCTGGAAGCTTCTAATCTCTTAGAAACTTAAAATGCTCCTTTGGCAGTTTTTCCATGGTCGACTATCCCTTGGTTTTGAACTTATTAAACGCAATTGCCCCACTGTTGATTGTTGTCCGCTATGTTCTCTTGCGTCTGAAACCCATTAACATCTTTTTCTAGAGTGTCCTTATCTCCAGTCTATTTGGATATTCTTTCTTTATATAAGTCACCTTTCTTCTATTCCTATCGTGTCTATTAGTGATTGGTTCTTTCAATGGTTAGCTAAACCTATTTGTCGTCATTGTTCTGATTTGTTAGGTTTAGTGACCATTGTACTTGTTCTCTGGTCTATCTGGCTTGGTAGAAATGCTTTAATTTTCAAAGGTATCAAATTTTCTTCAGGCCAAATCATTCATCAGAGTCGACTGCTACTTTCCAATATTAAGGGCATTACCTCTTTTCTTCGCTGTTTTCGTAGAATGCAGCGTCATGATCACTTTTTTTTAGTGGGAAACTTGAATGATTTCCTCACTTTTATCCACCAATTCATCTGCTACATTACTCACTGTTGTGATTGTGAGATCCTTTCCTCCCCAGTATTCTGTGCTACATCCGTAACCGAATCTTCTGCAAACAGGAAATTGGGATTGGTATGGTTTTGTTTAGCAATGGCTGGATTCCAGTTAGGGCGCTTATGGATAATCTGGTTATTTCTGATGAGCTTAGTGCGCTTGAACAAACAATGTGTATTGCTATCAATTGGTTTAATAGGATTTAGTGTGTTCATATCATTGTTGTGCTTCCTCACTCAGACCTTATGTTGCAGATGACCTCTAAGAATCTGTGCCAGCTGTCACATACATTTTGTGTAGATTAATAGATAACTGAAAGATCTTGCATTCGTTGCAGACCGCCCAAGAGAAAATGGGAGTCTTGTCCCTCTCCTCAACTTTGGCGTCTTTCGTTTTCAGCTCTAGTCAGGTTCTTCAACATGAATGGTTTGCTGGTGTACAGCCTGTGGTTTCACTTTCGAGAGTTGGTTTTGGCCAAGCTGATTCTCTTGCGGTGTTTTGATTTCTTGTAGTTCTAACTGTGGTTTACTTATTAGATGAGATTGTCATCCAGTTTTATTTATTTCGTCCGTTGCTTTGTTTAGTTTCCTCTTTTTATGTATATCGTAAGGTTTCTTTATCTTGGTATATATTTTTAAGTTCTCTCGAAAAGAAAAAACCGGTCAATGAATATGCTGCCGTTTGTACCGTTGCTTCACTATGCTCGGATGGAAGTGCTCACTTTGAGCCAGAATGTATCAAACCAAGAATCTCTCTTCAATTTATAGGAACTTCTTACACACTGCGTCTGCCGCTCCATCGGTATTAACACCATCCAAAGCACCCAACATCCGAAATATAAAAACCCCAATTGCGTTCTTCCCAAACACCGAAGAAATTTTAACCTCCAAACTTGCATCAGTCTTGCAAGCTTCTTCAACCTATCCCCTTCTTAAACAGGGCCAACAAGTCCACACTCAGATAGTTTCGAATGGAATTAACCACCATGGCCTTCTGGGTACTAGGATTCTGGGCATGTACGTTCTTTGTAATAGATTTGATGACGCTAAGCACATGTTTTATCAGCTTGACTTGTTGTTTTCTTCGCCTTGGAATTGGATGATTAGAGGGTTTACTTTGATGGGTTGCTTTGATTATGCATTGTTATTTTACTTTAAGATGTTAAGTTATGGAACTTTGCCTGATAAGTATACTTTTCCTTACGTAATTAAAGCTTGCGGTGGTTTGGGCAGTTTGGGCTTGGGGAAATTGATTCATGATATGATTCGGGAATTGGGTTTTGAGGTAGATGTGTATGTGGGTAGTTCTTTGGTTAAGTTTTATGCTGAAAATGATAGTATAAACAATGCACGCTGGCTGTTTGATAGATTGCCCCAGAGAGATAGGGTTTTGTGGAATGTAATGCTTAATGGTTATGTGAAACATGGGGATTCAGATAATGTTATTGGGTTGTTTGTGAAAATGAGAAATACCGAAATCAAGCCCAATTCGGTGACGTATGCGTGCGTACTATCTGTTTGTGCCTCGGATGGAATGACAAAGATTGGTGCTCAGATTCATGGGCTTGTTGTTAGATGTGGTCTAGAGATCGACTATCCAGTGGCCAACACATTGATTGTGTTGTATGCAAAATGCCGATGTCTGTTTGATGCACGCGAGTTGTTTGATGCAATAACGCAAAAGGATTTGGTGAGTTGGAATGGAATGATTGGAGGGTATGTGCAAAATGGGTTTATGCTTGAGGCTTCCGATTTGTTCCGAGAGATGATATCTTCTGGTGTGAAACCAGATACGATCACTTTTGCAAGTTTCCTCCCATCAGTTTCCGGATCGTCAAGATTAGATTTGGGTAAGGAAATTCATGGTTATATTATGAGATATGGTGTTACTTTGGATGTCTTTCTGAAGAATGCACTTATTGATATGTACTTCAAGTGCAGGGACGTGGAGATGGCATGGCATGTTTTTAACCTTAGCTCTGCAGTTGACATCGTCATTTGCACAGCTATGATTTCAGGGTGTGTACTTAACCAGATGCACACTGATGCATTACAAATTTTCCGGTGGTTGCTTTGTCAGAAGATGAGGCCCAATGCAGTAACATTAGCAAGTTTGTTACCTGCTTGTGCTGGTTTGGCTGCTCTGAGATTGGGCAGAGAAATACATGGTGCCATTTTCAGGAATAGGCTTGAAGGAAAGTTTTATGTTGGGAGCGCGATGACGGATATGTATTCAAAATGTGGAAGGGTAGATCTTGCTCATCGAGTTTTCACAAGGATGCCTGAAAGAGATGCCATCTGTTGGAACTCGATGATAACAAGCTATTCCCAAAATGGCAAACCGGAAGAGGCCATTGACCTCTTCCGCGATATGGGGAAGCAAGGAGCCAAATATGACCCTGTGAGCATATCAGCTGCTCTCTCAGCTTGTTCAAACATACCAGCAATTCATCATGGGAAAGAGATTCATGGTTTCATGACGAGAGGTACATTAAAGTCTGATCTTTTTGCTGAGAGTGCACTAATAGACATGTATGCTAAATGCGGAAACCTGGAATTAGCACGCCGTGTATTCAACATGATGGAAAGCAAGAACGAGGTTTCGTGGAATAGCATTATTGCTGCTTACGGAAACCATGGTCGCCTCATGGAATCTCTTCTTCTATTTTCTGATATGGAAGAAGAAGGATTTCAGCCTGACCATGTCACGTTTCTTGCCATAATATCTGCTTGTGGCCATGCTGGTCGTGTTGAAGAAGCAAATCACTACTTCAACTGCATGAGACAGGATTATGGCATTCCAGCTCGGATGGAGCATTATGCATGCATGATCGATTTGTTTGGGCGAGCTGGTCGTCTAAACGAAGCACTCCAGATCGTGGAGAGCATGCCTTTTGATCCAGATGCAGCTGTTTGGGGGACATTACTTGGGGCTTGTCGGGTCCATGGCAATCTTGAGCTTGCTGAACTGGCCTCAAGACATCTTCTTGACTTGGACCCACAAAATTCTGGCTACTATGTGTTACTTTCGAATTTACAGGCTGATGCTGGAAATAGGGAGGTGGTTCTTAAGATACGAAGCATGATGAAAGAAAGAGGAGTGCAAAAGGTACCTGGTTACAGTTGGATTGAAGTGAGCAACGCCACCCATGTGTTTGCTGCTGCAGACACAAGTCACCCAGAGTCTGCTCAGATATATCTATTATTGAATAATCTTCTGCGGGATGTAAGAAGACAGGGATATGTTCCTGGACCTGAACTTCCGATGCATCCACAATCTAAATGAGGTATAGTTCGCTGTCAAAGTTTACGTATGTTCTGATTTTCAGCATGGAGATAGTGCTGTCTCTTGACATGGTAAGTGGGCCATCTTTGTTCCGTTGCACATAGTGCACTTCTACCTTATTTTTCTTTCCGTCTTCTATTCTAATTATTTTTGAGAATAATGGAAATATATACAACCGTAAAAGACTGCAAAGCAGTTAAATTTACACACTGCCTGTTAAGGCAGCGAGATAGGCACACACTTAAATGGATAACAACCCCGTCTGGTTGGTATTACAATATAATATTAACCAATAGCCAACTAACAAGTAAATAACAAACTAGAAGAGCCTACAACCACAACAACTGAGTGATGGAAGTAATTTGTTTTTTTTTTTCCTTTTTTTACAAAAAAAAACAAACCAACTAAATACAGTAAAGATAAAGACCACAGAGAGATAACTCAACCCAAAAACTCAACACCAGTCTGCCAACAACAAACCCACGGCTTAGCACCCGTCCCCGCCTCTACGACATTTGTCCCTGCCAATGTCACGTGTCTTGACCCCTGTGCAACCATGCCAACGTGCACCCTCGAGCGTTGTGAGCACTACTCACAACGTCGGAGGCACCTCCATAGCCAGTCCAGCACACTGTTGCCTAGCCCCACCGGACACCAGCAACAACTGGATTCTAGCCCGTAGGCGTTTCATTCCATCCCTACACGAGTCTACATTGGACAACCATCAGGAACCTATGGCTGACCACCACAGCCCAGTCCTTCAACCTTAATCTAACAACTCCACAACAGGCAAAGTGATAACACGACCATCAAAATGGAACCTGCAACACTTTTCAAGAACGAGGGGGAAGGGGATCAACTAGAGGGCCTAGAAGAAAAACCTTGAATCAGACCAACCACTCCTCCAACCCACAGCAGTACCACAGCTACAACCCCGATGGATAGACAAACTGTAACACCATGAACCCTAATATTTTTTTAACGGGGTTAAATTAAAATTTTAGCGACGGATTTTTTTTAAATAGCATCAATGCATTTATTACCAACTTTTAGTGACGATTAGTGAAGTGAGTTTATTAAATAACGCGTTAAAATTTTCTAATACATTAATCTATCGCAAAAAATATTTTGGGCCATTTCGTAATAATAGAAAGTTTCGGGTTAGTTTTGAATAACTTTCAAAAATTGAGGGGGTTTTTGGTAAGTTTTCACTTAGGGTTTTTTATATTTAAACGTACACATTGTAGCAGCCGTTTTCCACCATTTTTCATCCTCAGAGTTTTGGTAGAGAGGGAGGGGAGGGGGAGAGAGAGAGAGAGATCAAAAGAAAGAGGAGACGACGATCGGTTTTTCTGGCAAGTTGCATAGAGCTTTCCGGTAAGTTTTCAAGCCATGTTTTTCAGATTTATGCAATGTTTATGGGGATTGTAAGGGGGATGCTGTGGGGGTTGGATTCGTGTGAATGTTCATGAGGGGGTAGAAGCAGGCAAGAGGGGTTGCCTTTAGAGAGAGAAACAACCATGTCGTGGGAGGGGCTGTGTGGGAAGTGGTTGTAGTGCGTGTTGTGGGTATGTCTTTGTGCTCATGTGAGTGTGTGAATACAGTGTATGTGTTTGTTTGATTGTGAAAAAAATGAGGGAGGAAGGAATGTACCGTGAGGGAGATTTGTGAGAATTTGTTTGTGGGTAATGAGGGTGTGTTATGTGTGTGAGTGCATGGTGACGTATGTGAAAGGGTGTGTGGGTGAGCTATTTGAGTGCACTAGTGTGTGTTTGGACGTGCTGTGAGTGTGTGCATGGGGCTGCCTTGAAGACAGCCCTGTGTGCACGTGCGTTTGTGTGTTGTGTGCACAAGTGAATGTGTGCTTGCTTGTGTGTGAAGCAAAAGGGAAGCTACTGCCGTGAGGCAGTAGCTGTGTTGTGTGAGTTTTGGTTTAAAAAAAATGGACGAAGAAGCTACTGCCATGAGGCAGTAGTTGTGACGGGTGTGTGTTTTTGTGTGTGCTTGTGTGTGGGGTGAGTGTATAAATATTAGTGTATAGCTAGTGGGCATAATGTGTGCGTGAGTGCTGCGCGGGTTTGTGTGTTTTAGTGTGTGCGCGTGGGTTATATGAATGTTGGTGTGTGTAAGGCAGTGTGTTTAAGTGTGTGTGGAGTTGCACATGTGCGAGCGCATGTGTGTGTGTATCGGTGTGTAAGTGGCTGTGAGGAGATGGGTTGATGTGTGTGTTTCAATGGAAGAAGTGCAAGTGGTATGAGTGTGTAAACTGTGCAGGTGTGAGTGCTGTGAGGTGTTGAATGTGTGTGTATATAGGGGTGTGCTTAGGGATGGCAATGGGGCGGGTCGGATGCGGATCTCATAAAATCCGCACCCGCCCCGGTAGCCCTAAAACACCACTCCGACCCGCCCCGCCCCGCCACCGGGTTATTTATATACGACACCATAACCGACCCTAACAAAGATTGAAGAATCCGTCCCTGCCCCGTTCCGCCCCGCCCTTCCCCTCTACCACTCAGAACTCCCGTTTGGTTTGACATTTCAGGCAAGTAATCAATCACAGTTCACTAGATTCTCATGGTTCATCACTTCACAAAACACTGAATAATTAAAAATTCGAACACAACCAAAAAAGAGAAAAACTAACTAAAAGGCAACAGTTTAACCACAAAACAAAAGCCACAGATCACGAAGGATTGATTGAAACGGAATTAGATAAGCTAATTCCTCGATGGTGGACGGTGGACGGTGGACATCGACGGCAGAGAGTGATCGCTGAGGTGGAGGTGGACGCCGTCTGTGCAGGGGAACGGTGGTCTGCGGTTGTCGAGGTGGAGGTGGACGCCGTCTGAGCTGGGGAGTGCTGGACAATGGTCACTGAGATGTTGAAGTCGACGGTGCGGGGAACGATGGATTGTGGTCGCCGAGATAGATATGGACGCCGACAGTACGGGGGAGAGCTGGACGGTGGTTGCCGAGGTGCAGGTGCACGTTGACAGTTCGCGGGGGAGACCGGGAGAGGGAGGAAAGGGGAGCCAAGGAGGCAGCGGCGGTAGCTAGGTTGGCTGAGTGAAGAGAAGAAAGAATTAGGGTTGTCGGCTGAGTGAAGAGAAGAAATAATTAGGGTTGGGAAGAAAGTAAGAATTAAGGTTAGGATATATATATATATATATATATATATATATATATATATATATATATAAGTGGATGGACGGTAGAGATTAGCTAGTGTATGACGGGGCGGGTGCGGGTCACGGGGCAGGTCGGATACCGGGGCGGATTGGGCAGAATACCATACCCGCCCCTTAACCCGCTGCAGATTTAAAAAAAATACCATACCCGCCCCATAACCGGTCAAAGTCAAAATAATCCGCTCCTAACGGGGCGGGGCAGGGCGGAGATCCGCCGAGTGCGGATCTAATTGCCATCCCTAGGTGTGCTATGAGAGTGTGTGTATGTGTAATGCTTGTGCGTGAGTGAGTGGAACAAAACAAAGAAAAAAAATGAAGAGAGGGAGAAGATCCACTGCCCCTTCAGTGGGTGTGGGAGGTGTTTTGTGTGTATTGCATATTGTGGGGTGTTTGTGTGTAAGGCTGCCAAGGGGGCAGCTGGGTGCATTGTGTGCTTGTGTGTGTGTGTGTTTAAATATGTATAAAGAGAGTGGAAGGGGTGTGCAGTGTAGTGTAATGTGTGTACGTGTATGTGTGTGTGGTTGAAAGTGAGTGTGTAAGAGAATGAAGGGATATCCGGGAACGAAGTGTTGGGTTTTAGACTATGAGTAGAAGGGAAGAATAAGAGAAGTGCGGATCAGGTATTGGGTTAGCGTTAAGTACGATACGAGCATTCGATAGTATACGATTATCGTTAGCACGTAAAAAATTACAGTATAATACGTTAGTCTATATTAGAACTTGTGACAAAAAAAAATATTTTTCTGAAAACGTATGTATTTTTAGTATTTTCTATAATTTAAGATTTGTAAAATTTGTTTGGAGCCTTTAAACTCATGAAAATGTTCTGGAAAAATTAAAGTAATGTTTTTATGGTACAAAGAAGTCCCAGTTTATGTTTGGTGATTTTTAGAGTTTATTTGTTATCGTTTTCGTATCGCATTGGTTTTAGCACAACGAAAAATTTAAAAATAGTCTTAGTGCCTTTTAAATTCTGATTACTAGTTCTATAATTTTTATACATATTTTAAAGTTGTTACAAAAAGTATGGGACTTAATTTTCACTTAGAAACAATTATGTCTATTTATATGTTTTTATTGCATTTAAAGAAATTATTTTAATTCAAAAATATTCAAAAATTTCAGTAAATGTATATTTTGACAATTTATAATTTTTTAAGCTATGAAAGTGTTTTGTTATAATTTATTATATATTTGGAGTATCGTTACGCGTTAAAGAGTGTATAGGGATTTCGGTTAGGTTGGCTGTGTGCATGACTCGTTTCGGAATTAGAAGTGAGCACGTGGTGGGTAGTTAATAATAGGTGTATAGTATTGTAGCATAGATTGTGTTCTAACAAATGAATTTTTAATATAGGTTTATTCAGAGAATTTTGATCGAGGTTGCGTAGCATTACATAGCTTGGATTGAGGTAAGGATTTTCTCTCTGAATCCTATTTCATTACTTTGATTTCAAATTCTTATAATAACAGTTTACAAACTACATTGAATTTTGATTTTTTTTTATGATTGATATAAAATGTTTTTCAATTGCCTGTGAAACCCCAATTTGAGCTTTATAGCGATCGTTTGGTATTCATTATTCATTTCGTCTGTTTATTGATTCCGTCGTCATAAAGCATTCTCAATTTTATTTACTCCTTTTAAATGTTGATATGAGTTAGTAATATGGGAGTTATAAGGATGATGCGTATTTTTGGCGTTATAAGGATGATCTGTTGGTAATATGGGAGTTATAAGGATGGTGCGTATTTTATTTACTCCTTTTAAATGTTGATATGACTAGTAAATGTACATATGCATATGTAAAGCGTATCGACCACTGTCGGGATGGCTTTGCTATAGTGTACTACTCATGTTTAATATTTCATGTTTCTGTTTTATTGCACTTGAAGTGTTTTGAGATGATTATTTATTTAAGGGATTGAGTTGATACTCGTCCCTATGTTTATATCGGAATGCATTGGTTTTATTTGAAAAATCATTTTAAAAAATTATCATTTTCACTGTAAATGTAATGATAGATCGAATCATTTTGTTGTTTTTAGATCATTGATCGACCTTATTGGGCTCTCACTATCTTTTGACTTCTTTTCCGCAGGTGATCATCAACAATATGATATTTGGAGTGATTAGTGCCTGAATAAGAAGTTGACTGAAAATGTTTATTATTTCTTTTAGTTAAGCCCCTGCGAGGGAAGTATTGTTGAACTTAGTTTTTCGAGTATTTAAATTTTAGTGTTTTATTTAAGGACAATGTAATTGAGAGTTTGGGTTATTGTAGAAGCTCTGATAAACATCGGGGCTTTCTCATCGAATTTAGGAAATCAAACGATTAAGTGATTGATCGATCGATTTTTTAACGTTCCGAAAAATTTCGGGATGTTATATAAACTCATCCCCGCCGACCACTCACGACTCGATGGCCATGCGCGCAAAGAACCCTAGGCAATTGAACCCATCAATAGCCCACACCCACGCTTCGGAACCGAGTACATAGAGAGACCCACATCGGCTAATAAGAGATCCGCTGCTTATGGTGAAGGCCATCTGCCTCACCTCATTTGCAAGGATCTTAATTGATATAACCCTAAAAACACACATACAAAACCTCACATATGAAGCAGGGAACTACTCTACCACGTCACCACCTACTAGAGGAAGCCGATGATCGTGACAAAGGCTGGATTTAAAGAAAAAGAGAGTTGGGCAGAGGGGTTTTTTGTTGTTGCTAGAGAGAGTTTTTGCCATTTCTAATTTATGGTTTTAGCTATGGCCTTCTAATGATATCTTGGAACCACAAGAATTTGTAAAAGGAGAAAATATTGCATGATCATAACCCATTAGGACCTGATCCAGGGGCTATTGTGATAGAAGCAGGGGCAAAAAGGGGCAAATCATTATTTTATAGTGCCAAACGATCCTTGATGGCCGGGACCAATAATGCATCATTATACAATAGTTTCTATTTTACAAGACACCAATTCAAATCCATTGATCGATGCTTGAGAGAAAAATTACATGCAAGAAATAATATGTTTCCTAAACAAAATCTATACTAGTTGGCTAAGCTTACCTCTAACATCTGCCATTTTTGTATGTTAACACCCAAAATAGCATTGTCTTCTCTTAGCAAACAATTTGTGGGGGGTGGGATTGTGGAACGGTAGTCAAGTTTCCTATTAAATGGAAAGGTATTGATCAAGTGATTTAATGGAATCTCAATTATGAAATCCCAATTTACATGGCAGTGCAGTATCAATTATCCACATGATCAAATTCTCCTCGTCACCTAGATTTCAATTAGAAATCCACATTCACCACCACCCTAAGGCCATCGTAGCCTAACGCTGTTATAATCCTTTTTTGCAACCGCCCACCACCACTTACAAGCACCTAGACAGTGCTTCTTCCAATGCCACAACACACAACCACCACCACCACTAGTCAACCATCAACATTACCTTATCTTTTTGTGTCACTATATATCTTATTTTTTTAAAACATTCTGAATCGTTTTGCCACTGGATATTTGAATCAATTTGTGTTATCGGTGACGGATCGATTGGAAAAGGGTTTTGAGGAAGAATGTGGACCCATACTTCTGATTGAATCTTAGGACTTATTTGCCGTCGATCTGATGATGGTTTATTGGGTTTTGACACTTCTGATCAATTGATTTCTGGTTTAGTTGCTCTAATTCTACGATTCGCTTGCTTTTTAAAATAGAAAGATCTAATTGTGTGTGTTTATGGCTACAGTGGCAACAGAGGTTGTTGGTATGTTGATTGTGGTTGGTGGTGGGGCGGTGGTGATGCAGTAGATTATTATGGCTGTTGTTGTGGTAATTTCCTCTTGTTTTTTTTTTTGCAAGAAAGGTAAACACTTGGTTTTGGAGCAATGGATTACTGTGGTAACGAGAGTAGAGAATAATGGTTGTGGTTTGTTGCGGTATAACTATAATAACAGCACCTATATTTGTTGGAAATTGTTTTAATTTTTTACGCATGTGGGTGAAGTCATTCTTGACTAAGCTTGGAGTGTGATTGCTAACACAACATTGAACTCACATCCCTCGAATTGAGGAGATACGTGGGTGGCTAAGACGAGAGATTAGTGAAAGGTTCATTATTTTGAATGTTTATCAACTATTCCTACGATGGCTTTTGGTTTCACATGGTGTGGTTTCATCCAACTCTTCACCTACCACCTATCTTATATAAAGGGCAAGAATGAAGAGGTATTCTGTAGGTTGAAAACATTGACTCACTTAAGCCTTTTATGTCATTGAGAGCTAACGACCATACACCGTGAGTTAGCTACAGAGAGCTAAAGAGAGAGTAAGACATTTAGAGCTTATAATTGCAACTCAAACATGCTAAAGTTTAAGCTCTTTTGAAATAGCACTTTTACGCCAAGATGTCAGACTTCCACCTCTTTTGTGTAGATAAAACAGTCCGTGACCAATTGAAGGGGGCACAGTTCCTTGCTTGGTTTGCTTATAATGCCCATTCACCAGTGTACAAAGACTTAGTGCATGAGGGTATTTTGTCTAACACCAATACTCGATGTATATTTTTAAATCCTGTTTTGCATAACTGTACATTGATAATGAGTCATGGACCTGTCATGACTACTTCCATGCAATTGGCAATATAATAAAAACTAGTCTATAACAGGAACTTTTATTTTAATGTCATTCTCTTATGACCCCCACCCCCCCCCCCCCATGCCAAAAAAAGAAAAAGAAAAAAAAAGGATAGCACTTAAGAGTGAGGTGCATCAAAGAGAGTTTTTTATTCATTGAGAGAGAAATAGTGTGGTGTGTTTGGGCATAATAAAAAAATTTACAGTGCAAAATTCTCGTTATCTCCCCTATGAATGTAAGCAAGTGGACGAACCACGTTAAACATACATGTCCGTATTTTTTCTGTGTAACAATTTTGATATTTGTTTTCTTTTTCTTCTTGTGCTGGTTGTGATTATTTTAAGGGTTTAAATCCCAACAACTGCTGTCAGAGCTTTAATGTGTTAATTTTACCATTTTTAAGAATGTTGGTAAAGATGACCACTCCAAAATAGGGGTCAAGAAATTCAGCAGCTATTATAATTTCTCCCTCTGGCAAAGTAGAAGGAGAGATCTTCTTATTCAAGAAGGTTTACACAAGGTATTATAAACAAAGAAGCCAGAAAATCTTAAAAGTGAAAATACGGATGATATGGACAAGAACGCGAGTAACTCGATTCGAATTACTTTTAACAACGTGAACTATGTTCACATGACCTTTTTTAGAAGAAGTTGGAAAGCTTGTACATGGCGATAAACATGAAAGATAAGCTATTCGAAAGAAAGATGTACGCATTGCAGATGGAGGAAGATATGAATTTTCTGACGCATTTAAAAATCCTGAATTATATAGTCACTCAATTGACGAATATTGAGGTGGAGATTAATGAGGAGGATAAAGCATTGCCTTTCCTAATGTTGTTACCCATTTTCTATGGTAATTTAATTTCCATCTTATTACATGGAAATGATACTATCTTTCTACACATATGTTACTTCATCTCTCTTACTTCAATAGAAATTGAAGAAGACGGATCCATAGATACTTCTTATTAAAGATAGAAGAAGTAACAATCGAATCCATGACAAATTCAGAGGCAACGATCTAGAAGTAGATCCAGAGGTAAGTCTCAGTGCAAAGAAAGACGGAAGGACCATTAGAAGGACAGAGAAGAAATTGTCACGTGTGAAAGCATGAAACAAAATGAGATCATAAGCATGTTGACTTATCGATTTTGATGATTCCAAATTTATTATCTCTAACATTAATCTGACAACATTATTAAGATAAACATTTCAGGATTTATCTTAATCAAACAAAGACAAGATCATGCCTTGATTGATTCCAAATTCCATCTCTAACATTAATCTGACAACATTATTAAGATAAACATTTCAGGATTTATCTTAATCAAACAAAGACAAGATCATGCCTTGGACAAAGCTTGAACTCGGACTAGGATTTGGGATTCAAAGACTCGGACTACATTGAAGATGCAAGAACCTGAAGTCTATTTTATCCATGTTAGCATTTCTAAGTCCTTCTTAAAAGATCTCACATAAATTCAAGTAAATAACCAAAACTGAATGTTTCCGTCGAAGGCAAACAGTTTGCATTCGACTCAATTGTGCAGTTCCTTCGTTTTAGTCTTAAAAATAACTTTTCAGTCGAAGCAAACGTTTTCGGTCGAAGCAAAGTTTACGGTCGAATGAAATGTCATTTTCATTCGACTAAATTCTTCAGTGTCTCTTCTCACTAAGTTTTCAATCGACCAATTTCTTAGAGTAGTTCTTTCAGTCGACTCAAACTTATGTTTCAGTCGAATAAATTTTCAGGTTTTCCCTTCACAACGGTTCATTTTCTTCTCTAGTATAAAAAGGGATCCTTGAGAGCATTTAATACACTTCTTGCGAATCTTTTTCATATACTCTCTCTAACTCATCTCAAAACACTCTCTCATCTTCTTCTCTCATTCTCATCTATTCTCTGTTGAGTGAGTTCATCTTTAAGATAGTTTATTGTAAGCTTCTTGGTTTGGTTCTTGAAAGAATATAGATCTTCCCACCTAAGAAGGCTTAGTCTAAGATTATTCATTGTAACATCTACTCAAGAAGGAGTTTGTTTGTTGTATTCCAATTGTAAATCTTTTCATTTGTAAAATTTTGGAAACCTTGGAAGGGTTTCAAAAATAGTAATGTGGTTTGAGCTAGCACCCGAAGCTAGCTGGTTAGTGAAAGGCTCGAGTAGGTCTCCATTGTGTGGAGTGCTCGGGGACTGGATGTAGGCTGGTGGGGCCGAACCAGTATAAATCTCTGTGTTGAATTTACTATTGTTATATCTGTCATTACTTTGTAATCTCATTTTTATTTTATACTCAAAGTTGTAAAACACCTATTCACCCCCCTCTAGGTGTATTTAGGGACCTACAAGTGGTATCAGAGCCGTGTGCTCTGGTATTCAGTTTTGACTTAATTGTCTAGAGCTAAAGATCGCATTATGGAAGAAGGATCAGCAACCACCAGACCACCCTTGTTGAAGAATGACAACTATAGCTACTGAAAAAATCGCATGAGAAATTTCCTGAGGCAGGATACACGTGTGGTATGTTGTAGAAAAAGGCCCTATAATTCCAATGAAGGATGGACTAGATGGAACCAAGATTCCAAAAGGAGATCTCGAAATGGACGCTCATGAGGCACATCTTTTCTCCATGGATGATAAAGCCAAGAACATTATCAGCTGTGGCCTTGACATGAATTAGTACAATCATGTCTCAGCATGTGAGACAGCTAGAGAAATGTGGAGGTTATTGGAGGTCACTCATGAAGGTACAAATTAGGTGTAAGAGACCAAGATTAACATGTTGGTCCAGCAGTATGAGGCCTTCTAGATGAAGGAGCACGAGTCCATAAATGAGATGTACTCCAGATTTACACTCATTATAAATGGACTGAAGCTTTTAGATAAAATCTACCCAGAAAAAGAAGTTGTCTGAAAAGTTCTCAGATCTCTTCCAAAGAGATGGGAAGCAAAACTCACATCCATTCAAGAGGCAAAGGACTTAAATGTGCTGAAGTTGGAAGAATTGGTGGGTTCTCTAATGACTCATGAAATTACGATGAAGATTCATGACAAAGAAGAAACCACCTCCAAGAAGAAGAACTTAGCTCTTAAAGCTGAGACCTCTCATGAACCTGCAGAGAGCAGTGATGATTCTGATCCTGAAATGGCTCTCATCACTCGAAGGTTCATGAAGTTTCTAGCAAGCAAGCGAGATGAGAAGATCAGGAGAAATCCTACAAACCAATCACATCAAAGAAATAATAGTGATTGGAATGTAAAGGAAAATTCTGATGCTTGCTATGAATGCGGTAGAACTGGGCACATCAAAAAATATTGTCCGCAACTCAAGAATAAAACTGCAAGTAGCAACAATCGAGACTTCAAGGAAAAGAAGTTCAAGCCCAGGAAAGCCCTACTGACTTGGGATGACTCTGATGAGAGTGACAAAGAAACTAGCGAAGATGATGACGCAGCTCAACTTTGCTTCATGGCCAAGGATGATCACTCCGATAAGGTAATCTCTGAAAATCTTGATTATAATGAACTTAAGTCAGCTTTTCTCGAACTTAGTGAAAATCGGGAAAAGTTAAAAATTTTAACCTGAAAAATAAGGCTCTTTCTTTGATAAATACCGTTGAAGAGTTGGAAGGTGAAAATGAAGAGTTGGAAAAAAAAAGTTAAACTTCACATTTCTGAAAATTTTTCTTTAAAAAATAATCTGATTGCTTCTAAGAAGGAGAATTCTTATTTGTCTTCTGAAATCCAATCTCTCAGAGGAGTAAAAGTTCCAGTTGAAAACGAGTTTTTAAAATCTCAACTGGAAGAAATTTTTACACAAAAAATGAATTTAGAAAAGGAGATTGAAGATTTGAATTTTATTATTTCAAAATTTACCCAAGGAAGAGAGAACTTGGATATTCTTATGGGAAGACAAAGATGTATTTTTGAGAAAAGTGGAATCGGTTACAATCCTTCAAAGAAGCAAAAGGATTACAAAAATTTCTTTAGCCAAAATTTAGCTTCCTGCTCACCATTCACACTCTGTACAATATGTAACAAGAAATGGTACTTAGTTAAAAATTATCCTTTTAATGCTGTCAGAAATCAGTCATTCCCTTCTATTACAAAAAAATAAAATCAAACAAGTTTGGGTGCCAAAATCTTGTTTATCTAATCTTCCAGGACCCAAGAATGTGTGGGTACCTAAAGGAACGAAACCAGAATCTGTTGTAAGTATGCTTGAAAGCAAGGGTAGATTCCAACAAATGGATTCTCGACAGCGGATGTTCAAGGCATATGACCGGTGATCGCTCGCTATTTTCTCATATCACTCCAAAGGATGGATGACTTGTTACCTTTGGAGACAACTCAAATGGGAAGATCATCGGTAAAGGTAAAATTGGCACCGGTTTCATATCTATCGATAATGTATCCTTGGTTGACGGTTTAAAGTTCAATTTGATAAGTATCAGTCAACTAATCGATAGTGGAGACAAAGTTCAGTTTGAAGGCGATCAATGCCTAATAAGTCATGCCTCAGATGCAGGCACCTTGGTTGGTAAGAGAGATGGTAATATCTACACTTTATCTTTTGATTCATTTAACTCCTCTCGTGAAGTTTGTCTATGTACTCAACATAATGATATTTGGCTGTGGCATCGTAGATTAGGTCATGTTCACTTGGATCTAATCAAGAAACTTCTCTCGAAAGAGCTTGTCAGAAGCTTACCAAAGTTAAAGTTTGTCAAGGATAAGGTTTGCGATGCATGTCAATACGGTAAACAGTCAAAAACATCTTTTCAAGCAAAAAATGTTGTTTCCACATCTCGCCCTCTTCAACTTCTTCATTTAGATCTTTTTGGAACCACAAGAAATGCCAGCCTAAGTGGAAAATTTTATGCATTCGTCATTGTTGACGATTTTTCAAGATACACCTGGGTTCTTTTTCTAACTCATAAGGATGAAGCCTTTGAAAAAAATTTCAATCTTGTCAAGCAACTTCAAAATGAGAAGGATTTAAAGCTTGTAAAAATTCGAAGTGATCATGGCGGTGAATTTGAAAAAGATTTCATTTCTTTCTGTGCTCAAAATGACATTTCACATGAGTTTTTTGCTCCTCCGACGCCCCAACAAAATGGGGTTGTAGAGAGAAAGAACCGTACTCTGCAAGAAATGGCTAGAACCATGCTTCATGAAAATTCTCTACCAAAATATTTTTGGGCCGAAGCCATCAGCACTTCCTGTTACGTGTTGAACAGAGTACTCATCAGACCGATTCTTGACAAAACTCCTTCTGAACTGTTCTCAAATCGAAAACCAAAAATTGATTATTTTAAGGTTTTCGGTTGCAAATGTTTTATTTTGAACAATCGTGAGAACTTGGGAAAGTTTGATGCGAAATCTGACGAGGGAATATTTCTTGGTTATTCATTAAAAAGTAGAGCATATAGAATTCATAATCGTAGAACTCTTACAGTTGAAGAATCTATGCATGTAGTATTTGAAGAATCTAACATTGAAAAACTAAGTAAGAATACAGGTGATGATAGTGAGGAACTATCTTTGGACTTGAACAACAAACTTAAAGTGATACCCCGAACGTATCGAAAAAAATTATTTAACACTAAATTGATTAATTAACGGAAATTATTTTATTGAGTAGAGTCATTTTGGCATTAATTAAGTGGCAGGAAGTGGGAAGAGGTGTCAGGTTAGCTTTGGGGTCAAAGTAAAATTTTCCTAAACTAGAGGGGCAAAAAGGTACTTTTGGAAAACTTTGGGGATTAATTCATAAATTCTGAAAATATGCCCAGATGCCAAGTGTTAAAAGGAATTTTTGTTACTTGTTGCCACCTCATGCTAGGGTGGTGACTAAGTTAATTTAAATATTTAATAATGGAGGGGTAGAAATTCTGGTGAACAAAGAAGGGGGAAAAACAAAAAAAAAAAAAACAAAACAGAGAAGAGAAGAGCAACACAGAAACAGAGAAGAGAAGAAACAGGGGGAAGAAGAAAAAGCTCGGGGAGAAGAAAGAAGAAAAAAACAGAGAGGAAAGAAGAGAAAATTTGACAAGTCCTCAAGGTAATCTCTCTCTCTCTCTCTATATATATAATTGAACTGGGTAAAACTATGTAGTTCACTGGGTTTTTGGTTAGGGGTGAGCTGTGTGTGTTGTGTGTGAGTGCATTGTGTGTGCGTGAGTAGGTGGTGCGTAGGGGAGTGAGGGGAAGGAGGAAGCAGCCGTGGGGAGGGCAGCTTGCGTGCATGGTGAAAGGGCTAGTGCCCTGCTGATGTTTGAAAGGAGGAAGGGGCGAGGAAAAGGGAGAGGGCAGCAGCTGGTGCTGCTGCCGTGTGGGTGCAGGGGGCGCTCGATGATGGAGGAAAAGGGAGGGGGAAGGTAGCGTGGGGGAGAGGAAGGTGTAGGTAGTGGTTGTGCGTGGGTGTGCGCTCATGGCAGTGAGAGAGAAGTGGTGGTTGTGCGTGTATTAATGTGTGCAGTGTGTGTTTCAGTGAGTGTGTGAGGTTCGGGTGTGTGCATAAGTGTGTGATTTCGTGTGTTTTAGATGTGTTAGGACATATAATTTAGGTAGTGCAAGGGATTGGGAACATTTTGATGTGGATTTGGAGGGGTGGTAGAACGCACAGGTGAGTGGTGTGAGTGTATGTGTGCGGCAGTGAAGTGGGGAAGACAAGTGTGTGTGGGCTGAGGTGTTTTAGTGTGTGTTGTAATTCAAATAGTGATTGTTTTTGTCACTAAAAGTAGGAAATTAATTTAGGCAGATCGCCTCGAATTTTTAAAAATAGTTAGGGTCAGAGTCAGCCAAAGTAAAACAAAGAGACCCTAGTTATTTTTAGGAGACCCGTATTGTGGAACATTTGCAAATTTTTCTAAGGTTGGGAAGGGGGTGAACGGACGTGGGAAGTTTGGAACTTTACGGTAAAATTTAAAATAACAAACGAACGCGGTTTTGCGCAAAACTTTTATGAGGACTCTATAATTCCGAGAAGTTCCATTTTTCAATATTTCGGGTCATTCCGAAGTCGTTAGCTATTTATGACCGAACAAGCTCTTAAGCGCTCGATCCGGACACTGGTTCGGGATTTTCGGGCGAAAATTTCTTAAAATACTTTTTAGCTCGAAAATAACCTAAGGATGCCTAAAATAGCGTTTTAAAGTGTTTTTGAGATTTTTTTCTGGTGCCGGAAACCCCTGGGGGCATTTTGGTACTTTGCCGCGCAATGGGGGTATTTTGGTAATTTTTCTGGTAAAATTTTTGAAGGGCTTGTTAGTTCGGGAAGGGTTGTAAAACACCTAAAAGGTTGTTTTGAAGCAGATGTGGGGTGTTGGGGAGGTAGGGAACCCCCGGAAGGGAGGACATTTTGGTAATTTACCATGTTGGCACAAATTTTTTGGGAACGCGCGTTATTAAGCGTCCGGAGTGGCGGGAAACGAGAAATGGTGTTAATACGTCTAAAATGAGGGGAGGCTGTTATTACTAATGCGTCGATAAGGCTCGGTTAAAGGTCCAGTTATTGAATCGAGTTAACTAGCTGTCATAAAATGCTATGAGCGGTTAAAGGGGAAGGGGTAGAATAAGGCGTGCGTATATGTTGAATGATGTCTAACGACTAGGGTATTATTTGACTAGGTGATGCAGCTCGTTGCGATCAGAGATTGCGAGTTGCTTCGGCTATAAGCCAATCAGGTAAGGACAATGCGGTTCTGATATGCTAATTCATTGTTTCGATTAGCATGCCATGTCGATGACGTATTGTTGAATTCTTGTTGTTATGATTGGTCACCGGTAGTCATTGTGACCGGTATACTCATATTTGAATTGTGCTTTTGAGGACTTAAGGTAAAATAAATTTCCTTAGTCCGCCCTGTTGATAGAATTTAATGAGGATGATGCGTGTCCTAGTATGCTATGATTCGATTCGATTAGCATACCTAAAGTTGATGATGATATTGTGTAGGGGTTGTTGTGTGGTGGTTGTGAGATGCCGACAATTATTGATAGCCGATATCTCTTCTCTTTGAGAATACCATTGAGGACTTATGGCAATTTTCCCGAGTCTACCCTATCGTTAATGATGATGCTGTGGTGATTGTTGTGTTGTTGTTGTGAAATGTCGGCACTTATTGATAACCGACATTTCTCTTATGTAAGAACGCTATTCAAGGCTTGCGGCAATTTTTTCCCAAGTCCGCCATGTTGATGAAGTCACGTTGAACTCTTGTTGTTAGGTCTTAACACCGTTGATCTTTTGATCCGGTATTCCTTGTTGAGCTGTGTTGTTGAGGACATAAGGTGGAATAAATTTTCCCTTAGTCCACCCAGTTGATGATGTCTTGTTGCTTGGCTGTAATATGGTTAGGGAAAGCACTCTAAATGAGTTCCTTGCTTGTTGACAGTGTCTCTTCTATTTACTTGAGACTCAGATGGACATCCCGTAAAATGGGACATCAATATGAGGAGGATGGCCTATGAATTATGATCACTGGCCAAAGAGTATGAATGTTGCTCGAGTAGAGTCTGTCGTATCTGGTCGAGTCATGTCTGTCGTGTCCATGCGCATTGCATTTGATTTTCTTTTGATGATTTTGATTATTTGTATTTCAATGATGTTTATCTCTACGACCTTGGATTTCGGGTTCACTTGCATAGTCGGTCAGTCTAGTCCAGTCCATTCGGAGGTGGCAGTAATGCTGTTCGGTTAGGCCTTCAACCCGCTCAGTCTAATGAAAGAAAAATTATCGTTTGACAATTATGCTGATGTCAAAAATTTATTTGAACTCTTGATTTATTTCTATCGTTGAGATGATTATTATTCCTCCGAGTCTCTTGAATCATTTGTACACGGTACTCCTCGTGTTGTCTTTACTAGGCGATTTGCGCTCATTCCTTATGTTGTATTGTGCAGGCTATAAGGTTGATCAAGGAGAACCTTCTAGAAAGGAAAAAGAAATAAGCTAGAAAAGTTGAGCAAGTGGATCAGTTGTGTGAGGTAAGACCAGCTAGGAATGGTGGGATAAAGATTGAGTTGCGAGATAGGTTGTTAAGAGTCCTACGACTACAGTCGTATATTAGATTGTAAACATTCATGTTGTTTAAAGACGTGAAAGTCTCCCGCTGTAGTATGATGTATGTTTGTAAGAAATTTTTTGTAATGACGCATTTGGGAGCGTCTCCTAATGATGTATGAGTATGAGGATGTAGTTGCTCTGTATTCAGCACAGAGTTTTGAATGTGATTATGGTTGATAACTCAGCCCGGTGATGTCACCTGGGTTGAGGGTGTCACAAGTTGGTATCAGAGCTTAGGAAAATGATTCTGTAGACTTTTGAAGTATCTAGTGGAAGGCCTAAGTTGTCGATGAGATGAGTAGAAGAAGAATCTTGATGATTTGGCTGAACTAGGAAATGGTTAAGATATGTCGGTGGAGGGTGGCTGAGGCGTATTTATTCATGACCTCAGCATTCCTGCTACTGCTGCAGGGAAAGGAAGAAAGAGCTGGTTAACCTAGTTTTAGAAGAATGATTTGATGATGATAAGGTTGCGGTGTCGGGTCTCAAAAAAAAGATCCTGATGAGAAGATAAACGAGATGGAATTGGGGTTGAAAGAACCAGATGAAGGTCCAGTAGGAAGTGAATTTGTAGAAACTACGGGGAGGATAGATGAGGTTGAACACTTTTATTGTGTGAAACTTGGAATGAAGAAATGAGGAGCCGAGAGTGAGAATGAGTAAAGTTTTGATGGACTTTTGGAAGAGAAAACACTTCCAAGTGATGAGGAAAAGGGACTGATTGACAGGTCAGTTCGAGTCCCTAACAAGCGGTATTGACTAAACGATAGAGAGGTTGAAAGTTGAACGATAGGACAAGAAGTAAGTATCGGATTAATTATTAAGGGAGACGATGGACGCCAGTATATGGGTCACTCGAGAAAATATGATAGGTTGTTTGTGATTGACCTTCTAATAGGGCAATACCTAAAGACAGGCAACAATTGATTCTAAGAAGGAGTCATTGAAGCCTGAAATTGTTAAAGGAGCGTTATGGTTTCTCTGAGGTTGATGAGTTGTACGAGTAGGGGTGGAGTCCGCTTTTGAAATTGGACCTAAAGTTGTGATTGAGAAGTGGAAGGATGATGGGGAACTAGTATTATTTACATATTATTGTAAAAAAAAAGGTTGTTTAGTGATGAAAACCATTAGCTGTTTGAGCGTGAAGGTTAATATTATGGTATGCAATTTTAATTATCGTGCTACTCCTTTCTCGGAAAGAGAGAGAGAGAGAGAGGGTTCCCAATCGAGAGGGGCCCTCAATACAAGTGATTATGGTAATGTTGAGGACATAAGTGGAAGGAATAAGCATGAAGTATATTAGGTCAAGATGACCTTAAGAAAGAGCCAGTGAGACTTCTACAAAATATCGTGGGAGTTGGAACAATAGAACCGGTGGCTGCTATTATGACAACCTCGGTAGGAGGAAGAAAAGAACATAGATCTCAGAATTTCTCAGGATGCCCGCCCGAGTGAAGTCTCACGAGAGGGAAATGGCTAGCATAGACAATTACGTGAATTTGAGAGATGAAGAAGGTAGTTGAAGTAACAAGATGTGGGGAAATAGTAGAAGATAATGTTTGCCAGCTATACATAAAAAAAAGAGGGTGATAAGTGATTAGAAGTACGAGCGCAAACAACTTGAGACAGTAAGAGTACCTACCGAGCCTATATTATTGTAATAGGTTCAGGTAACATGTTGATGATATATATTTTTCCTGAAATTGCAGAGTAAGTTGGAGACACGTTTCTCATGCTACGTGGGAGGATAGAAAGGCGGATAAGGATGCCAGGGAATTTTGTGAGTTGGCCTATTTGCCCTCATCAGGTGATGACAAAAAAAAGGGAGGTGGGATAAAATGAGGAGAGTTAGAAAATAATCCTTAAAAGGGGACATGTAAGGGGGTTCTAATGGGGAATTACTATGAGAGTAGTAGGAAAATTTAAGTGATGGAGGCAGAAAATGAAGAGGTCTAGGAAGAAAGAAGGATGCGAGGATGGAAATGAGGTAGAATCCAGGACCGATACTGGAAAAGTGGAAAGAACTGTAAGAAGCAAGTACATGATAAACCGTCCGGACAAAGTTCAGGACAAAGAGGAGGAGATACAAAATGTGGATTGAGGCACGAGGGTGTGAACTATGCTAAGGCAAGTAAAGCATGTCTTAAGTATGAGAGCAAGTCACTGAACTAATGTTTAAGATGAAGCAAAAGACGCTGTTTCAAATGTCAACAGCCAGGGTATATTGACCGGACAGAGGTGCTCTAAAGGAGGGTGATGGTCATTGAAGTAAGAAGAAATGAGGGGTTTATGAAACTATGTATTTGCTATCAGAAGCTGATTAAGATGATTAAGATGACAGTCATGAATAATTACTGATTGCCTGACCTAGTTGATATGTCGATCAATTGCTGGGTGCTTAGTGTTTTCTTTCTAAGATTGACCTTAGAATAAGTCATCACCGGATAAGGAATAAGGAAGGATGAAGTTGTCAAGATTGTGTTTAGAAACAGAGACGGGCATTATAAATTCTTGGTGATGTCATGTGAATTAATTAATGCCCCTGTGGCGTTTATGAATTTGAGGAATCAAGTTTTTGAGAGCACTTGATCATCGTGTCCTCACCTTATTGGTGACCTTAGGGATGGTACAAAAGGTAAAGAAGAATTTGCGCAGTGGCAAGTTTGACAAATTTTAAGAAAGCTAAGTTTTATGGGGTTGATGAGGAAGTAGGTTAGGAGATTCGGGGAAAGTTGAAAAGGTAGCAAATGGGGAACGTCGTAAAAAATCAGCGTTGAGATTAGTAGCTTCCTAAGCTCAGTCGGAGGCTACCAGGGAGTTAGTGAGAATCACTCTAAGATGCCCTGTTGGAGAAAATGGACTGCGATGATTGTTATGCCAAGTTAATAAGAATGTGAACAACTCGAAATCAAAGTTTGAGTAAGGAGAAAATGAAGTAATAGTTTGCTTCACATGGAAACGCGACCAGCGCATTCTAATTAAATCAAGGAAGCTTAAGGCCAAGATGAAAGGATGTTGAGGCCTAGTGGGAATTAGAAATGAATGAAAAAAAGAATTTTGGATGGGGACGATGATGGTAATTATGAATGTGAAGGTCGGACATGTGTTCCACCTAGTGATGAATTGAGAGAAGAAATTGTGAAGGGAAGGGTACTCATAGTTTTAACTGCCAATTCACTTAGGGTAGACGAAAATGTGCCCTAAGTTATGGCCCAAAGATTTTTGGTGGCTTAGCATGAAGTGAGATATATAAAAGTTTCTATCCCGAAGTTTGACCTGCTAACAGGTAAAAGTGGATCATAAGAAGATCGCCAGATAGGGGCAACTACTCTTTGCACCTGAGTAGAAGTGGGAACACATTATGATGAATTTTAGTGTTAAGGTTGCCACGAACAACTAAGAGATATACATTCATCTGGGTTGTAGTGGGTAGGTTGACTAAGACGTCCCAATTTATTTTTATTCAGGAAGAATATTTTTCTGAACAACTTGCCCAAACTTATGTTAAGCAAGTGGTTAGTTGTTATGGAGTTCCAGTAACTATTGCCTCCGGCAGAGATATAAGGTTCATCTTTAGAGTCTGGAAAGGTTTTCAAGAAGAAATGAAAACGACGTTGACCACGAAGACGGCCTATTTCCTCAAACGGGTGGCCAATCAGGACGTACGATATAAATATTGTAAGAGTGTTAAAGGTCTGCATTATTCATTTTCGCAGAGCATTGGGGTGGACAGATACCCTTAATCGAAAATGTTGCATGCTAATTTGTTGGGATCTAGTGGAGGAATGAAGCCTGTTTCGCACGAGACTGTGCAAAGAAATAGAAAACAAGGTGACTGATATCCAAGGAAAAAAATCTTACTGCGCAGAATTAGCAGGAAAGCTATGCTGATAAAAGGCGTAGGATGTTGGAGTTTGACATATGTGACCTAGTAAATTTTATAAGTTTCACCGTGAAAAGGAATCATGTGACTCGGAGAGTAGAGAAAGTTAAGTCCAAAGTTCATCGGACCGTTTTAAATCATGTCTGAGATTGAGAAGATAGCGTACATGTTTGACATAGGTTAGATTGAGTTGATTACATAACGTTTATCATGTGTCAATGTTGAGGAGGTATGATACCGATCCTAGCATGGGATCCAATGGAAACAAGTTGAAATTCGAGATAATATCTCGTACCAGGAGGTATCCGTGAAAATGGCTGATAAGAAGGAACATGTTTTATGTTAAAGTCGGTGGTCAAAGTTGTTTGGGGGTAATGATGCGGCAAAGGAAGCCCCTTAGGAACCCGAAGCACTGATGCGACAGCGTTATCCGCATCTCTTTGCTGAATAAGGTTTGCCCTAACTTCGAGGATGGAATTTATTTAAGGAGGGGAGGGTGTGATACCCCGAACGTATCGAAAAAAATTATTTAACACTAAGTTGATTAATTAACGGAAATTATTTTATTGAGTAGCATCATTTTGGCGTTAATTAAGTGGCAGGAAGTGGGAAGAGGTGGTAGGGTAGCTTTGGGGTCAAAGTAAAATTTTTCGAAACTAGAGGAGCAAAAAGGTAATTTTGGAAAACTTTGGGGGTCAATTCATAAATTCTAAAAATATGCCCAGATGCCAAGTGTTAAAAGGAATTTTCATTACTTGTTGCCACCTCATGCTAGGGTGGTGACTAAGTTAATTTAAATATTTAATAATGGAGGGGTAGAAATTCGGGTGAACAAAGAAGGGGGAAAAAAAAAAACAAAGAAGAGAAGAGCAACACAGAAACAGAGAAGAGAAGAAACAGGGGGAAGAAGAAAAAGCTCGGGGGGAAGGAAGAAGAGAGAAACAGAGAGGAAAGAAGAGAAAATTTGACAAGACCTCAAGGTAATCTATATATATATATATATATATATATATATAATTGAACTGGGTAAAACTATGTAGTTCAGTGGGTGTTTTTGGTTAGGGGTGAGCTGTGTGTGTTGTGTGTGAGTGCACTGTGTGTGCGTGAGTAGGTGGTGCATAGGGGAGTGAGGGGAAGCGGGAAGCAGCCGTGGGGAGGGCAGCTGGCGTGCATGGTGAAAAGAGCTAGTGCCCTGCTGATGTTTGAAAGGAGGAAGGGGCGAGGAAAAGGGAGAAGGCAGCAGCTGGTGCTGCTGTCGTGTGGGTGCAGGGGGGGCTCGGTGATGGAGGAAAATGGAGGGGGAAGGTAGCGTGGGCAGGGGCGGAACTACATATGTACGAGGGGGGGCTAATGCACACCCTTAGATTTTGAAAAACAAAATTATACATAGTTTTTTTTTCACTCGCGACTCTCTCTCTCTCTCTCCTCCTCTCGGCTCTCACTCAGTCACTCTCTCAGTTCTCGTCGTCGCCGTCGACGGTTGACCTCTCATAGCTCGTCGGTCAGTGGTCACGCACTCACGGCGCCCCTCACTCTTAGTCACCGCCCACGGCCACCGGTCATCGGTCACGCCGGTCGCCATCAAGGTCTCAAGTCTCAACTCTCTCGGAGTCACGGAGTCCCCGACGGCACCCGACAGAAGACACCACCTCCTTCAGTCGACTCCCTCTGTTGAGGAGCTCAAATCTGGAAGGAATGGCCGAAGTGGAGCCTTGCAAGGGGATGGTGGGTGGATCGGCAAGGATGGGGTAGTCATCTTCTGTTCAGATCTGGAAGGATCAGTAACAGGCAAGTGGCGTTGGCGAGGCGAGGACTCCACCGGCAAAGAATCCACTGCAGGCGACAACCCGGCAACGACGGATGACCGGCGACCAGCGATTTAGGTACGCATTTTTAGATTCTTAATTGATGATTTGCTTTCCTAATTGAGCATATAGATCGTTGATTGAGCATTTCAAATCGTTAATTGAACTTTTCAGATTGTTGATTGGGATTCCGTTAATTCTTTGATTACTCTTTGTTGCTTTCCCAAATTCCAATGGTTGTCGTAATAACGTCCATGGTGATGGTGTGGTAGTAATTTGATTAACACTTGCAATGGGCATATCATGCTTTAAAAGGGGTCCTCAGACCTGATGGGATGATCATCTGCACAGGGAACCGTATGAAGAGCTTGCATATTAATTAAAGAGGGTGTTAATTTTTCGTGCACATGATACATATGCTACGAGTTAGTGTATTCGCGTATCAGAGCCATCCCAAACAAGTTTCCTTAGCATGTTTTCATTGTTCAAAATCTTTGAGGTATTTGGAATGAAAACTGAATGAACTCAAATGCTGAAGAAAAATTGTGATTAATCCTCCTGCATAACTATCCTGGTAGCTTTTAATTAATTTTCCACCACCAACAGCCTTGAGCGCTTTAGAGATGAATGGAACCCCTAATTAGTTACAGGAAGCAAAAAAAAATCCACATAGATTGCCTAAGGTAGCTCCACACTAACCTGGATGTTAGAGGATAAAAATGTGAAGCAGCCTTTTCACAAAATGGGGTTCCCTGTGCAGAAGTATTATACAGACGTAAAAATGTCACGAACTTACATTTTAATGATCCATGTGGCGAAGAAGCTTAATTTCACGTAGTGTCCTTTTGGCATCTATTATGTTGTCAAAAGCATTACCAATCTTCTTGATGGCAACTTCCCCATGTGTTTCCGAGTTCATAGCAGCACTGAAGCAATCGAAAAAGTCATATTGTTTTGAACTTCAAAATCTAGTTATTGTTGTGTTTTATTTTTAGCACCCCCTGGAGCAAATTCCTGGTTCCGCCACTGAGCGTGGGGGAGGGGAAGGTGTAGGTAGTGGTTGTGCGTGGGTGTGCGCTCATGGCAGTGAGAGAGAAGTGGTGGTTGTGCGTGTATTAATGTGTACAGTGTGTGTTTCAGTGAGTGTGTGAGGTTCGAGTGTGTGTATAAGTGTGTGATTTCGTGTGTATTAGATGTGTTAGGACATGTAATTTAGGTAGTGGAAGGGATTGAGAACATTTTGGTGTGGATTTGGAGGTGTGGTAGAATGCACAGGTGAGTGGTGTGAGTGTATGTGTGTGGAAGTGAAGTGGGGAAGACAAGTGTGTGTGGGCTGAGGTGTTTTAGTGCGTGTTGTAATTCAAATAGTGATTGTTTTCGTCACTAAAAGTAGGAAATTAATTTAGGCAGATTGCCTCGAATTTATAAAAATAGTTAGGGTCAGATTCAGCCAAAGTGCAAAAAAAAAAAGACCCTAGTTATTTTTAGGAGACCTGTATTTTAAAAAAGTTTCGGATTTTTCTAAGGTTGGGAAGAGGGTGAACGGACGAGGGAAGTTTGGAAATTTATGGTGAAATTTAAACTATCAAACGAATGCGGTTTTGCACAAACATTTTATGAGGACTCTATAATTCTGAGAAGTTCCATTTTGCAATATTTCGGGTCATTCCGAAGTCGTTAGCTATTTTAGACCGAACAGGCTTTTAAGCGCTCTATCCAGACACTGGTTCAAAATTTTTGGGCAAAAATTTCTTAAAATACTTTTTAGCTCGAAAATAACCTCAGGATGCCTAAAATATTTTAAAGTGTTTTTGAGATTTTTTTCTGGTGCCGGAAACCCCCAGGGGCATTTTGGTAATTTGCCGCCGAGTGGGGGTATTTTGGTAATTTTTTCGATGAAATTTCTGAAGGGATTGTTAGTCCAGGAAGGGTTGCAAAACACCTGAAAGGTTGTTTTGAAGCAGATGTGGGGTGTTTGGGAGGTAGGGAACCCCCGGGAGGCGGGCATTTTGGTAATTTACGATGTTGGCACAAATTTTTTGGGAACACACGTTATTAAGTGTCCGGAGTGGCGGGAAGCGAGGAATGGTGTTAATACGTCTAAAATGAGGGGAGGCTATTATCGCTAATGCTTCGATAAGGCTCGGTTAAGGATCCAGTTATTGAATCGGGTTAACTAGCTGTCATGAGCGGTGATGCAGCTCGTTGCGATCAGAGATTGCGAGTTGCTTCGGCTATAAGCCAATCAGGTAAGGACAATGTGGTTCTGATATGTTAATTCATTGTTTCGATTAGCATGCCATGTCGATGACGTATTGTTGAATTCTTTTTGTTTTGATTGGTTACCGGTAGGCATTGTGACCGGTATACGCATATTTGAATTATGCTGTTGAGGACTTAGGGTAGAATAAATTCCCTTAGTCCGCCCTGTTGATAGAATTTAATGAGGATGATGCGTGTCCTAGTATGCTATGATTCGATTCGATTAGCATACCTAAAGTTGATGATGATATTGTGTAGGGGTTGTTGTTTGGTGGTTGTGAGATGCCGTCAATTATTGATAGCCGATATCTCTTCTCTTTGAGAACACCATTGAGGACTTGTGGCAATTTTCCCGAGTTTGCCCCATCGTTGATGATGATGCTGTGGTGATCGCTGCGTTGTTGTTGTGAAATGTCGGCACTTATTGATAACCGACATTTCTCTTATGTAAGAACACTATTGAAGGCTTGCGGAAAATTTCTCCCAAGTCCGCCCTGTTGATGATGTCACGTTGAACTCTTGTTGTTAGGTCTGAACACCGGTGATCTTCTGATCTGGTATTCCTTGTTGAGCTGTGTTGTTGAGGACATAAGGTGGAATAAATTTTCCCTTAGTCTGCCCCGTTGATGATGTCTTGTTGCTTGGCTGTAACGTGGTTAGGGAAAGCACTCTAAATAAGTTCGTTGCTCGTTGACAGTGTCTCTCTTATTTACTTGAGACTGAGATGAACATTCCGTAAAATGGGACATCAATATGAGGAGGATGGCCTATGAATTATGATCACTGGCCAAAGAGTATGAATGTTGCTCGAGCAGAGTCTATCGTGTCTGGTTGAGTCCTGTCTGTCGTGTCCATGTGCATTGCATTTGATTTTCTTTTGATGTTGATGATTTGATGAATTGTATTTCAATGATGTTTGTCTTTACGACCTTGGATTTTGGTTTCACTTGCATAGTCGGTCAGTCTAATCCAGTCCATGAGGAGGTGGCAGTAATGCTATTCTGTTGGGCTTAAAGCCGCTCAGTCTAACGAAAGAAAAATTATCGTTTGACAATTATGCTGATGTCAAAAATTTATTAGAACTCTTGATTCATTTCTATTGTTGAGATGATTATTATTCGTTCGAGTCTCTTGAATCATTTGTACATGATACTCCTCGTGTTGTCTTTACTGGGCGATTTGCGCTCATTCCTTATGTTGTATTGTGCAGGCTATAAGGTTGATCAAGGAGAATCTTCTAGAAAGGAAAAAGAAATAAGCTAGAAAAGTTAAGCAAGGGGATCAGTTGTGTGAGGTAAGACCAGCTAGGAATGGTGGGATAACGATTGAGTTGCGAGATAGGTTGTTAAGAGTCCTACGACTACAATCGTATATTAGGTTGTAAACATTCATGTTGTTTAAAGACCTCAAAGTCTTTCGCTGCAGTATGATGTATGTTTGTGAGAAATTTTTTGTAAGGACGCATTTGGGAGCGTCTATTAATGATGTATGAGTATGAGGATGTAGTTGCTCTGTATTCAGCACAGGGTTTTGAATGTGATTATGGTTGATAACTCAGCCTGGTGATCTCACCTGGGTTGAGGGTGTCACACTTAATGTATCCTCAACTGAGGGGGAGTGTTCAACATCTTCTCACGACAACTGTGACGAGACTAAAAGCTGGAGATATTCCTCTAGTCGTCCATTAGAACAAGTCATAGGTAACGTGGAACGCGGAGTTACAATACGGTCCATGGTAAATCTTTTCTGTGCAGACTTTGCTTTTCTTTCTCAAATAGAGTCAAAGAAAATTTCCGAGGCTCTAAAAGATCCCGAGTGGATCCTTGCCATGCAAGATGAATTGAATCAATTTGAGAGAAGCAATGTTTGGTCACTAGTTCCGCCTCCTGTGCAACAAAAGGTCATTGGCACAAAGTGGGTTTTCGAAACAAACTTGATGAGGATGGCCATATATATCCGTAACAAGGAAAGACTAGTTGCTCAAGGATACAATCAAGTCGAAGGGGTTGATTTTGATGAAACCTTTTCCCTAGTTGCTCGACTTGAAGCTATCTGAATGCTTTTGGCATATTCATGTCACATGAACTTCAAAAATTTTCAAATGGACGTGAAAAGTGCCTTTTTGAATGGGGTAATTCAGGAGGAAGTGTTTGTTAAACAACCTCCCGGTTTTGAAAATGAAAAATACCCCAATCATGTTTTTAAGCTGAAAAAGGCTTTGAACGGTCGTAAACAAGCCCTTCGAGCTTGGTACGATCGTCTTAGCAGTTTTGTCATTGATCATGGATTCTCTCGTGGCATAGTCGATACCACTCTATTTACAAAAATTCGTAACTCGCACATTTTAATAGTTCAAATTTATGTTGATGACAATATTTTTGGCGTCATTAACAATGATCTATGTAAAGAGTTTGCCGAGAGTATGCGCAGGGAATTTGAGATGAGTATGATGGGAGAACTCACATTTTTTCTTAGACTTCAAATCAAATAGTCAAAAGAATGAATCTTTATAAGTCAGTCCAAGTACACATGGGAGCTTTTGAAAAGGTTTGGCTTGGATAATGCTAAACCTAGAGGTACCCCTATTTCTCCTAGCGTTAATCTTGTCAAAGATGAAAATGGTAAACATGTAGATAACAAACTTTATCGTGGTATGGTTGGTAGTTTACTTTATCTTACCGCTTCTAGACCTAATATAATGTTTAGTGTATGTATTTGTGCCCGCTTTCAAGCTTGTCCCAAAGAATCTCATCTTACTGCCGTTAAACGTATTTTCAAATATCTCTCTGGGACTTTAAATTTAGGACTTTTGTATCCGCGTAACTCCTCGCTAGATCTAGTAGGTTTTTCGGATTCTGATTAGGCGGGATATCTTGTCGATCGCAAGAGTACTAGTGGCACTTGTCAATTCCTTAGAGATGCTTTAATGTCCTGGCACAGTAAGAAACAAACATCTATGGCGCTCTCCACAACTAAGGCTGAATACGTTGCGGCTGCAAGCTGTTGTGCCCAAGTACTACGGATGCGTCAAACCTTACGGGATTTCGGTGTCTCTATAAACCATATTCCTATTATGTGCGATAGTAGCAGTGCTATTGATATTAGTAAAAATCATGTTCAACACCCACGCACTAAGCACATTGATATTCGTTAACACTTTCTTCGAGATAATGCTCAGAAAGGTTTAATAGAACTCAAGAAAGTTGGTTCAGGAGATCAGCTCGCAAACATTTTTACCAAACCTTTAGCTGAATCTTCTTTTTGTTCTCTTCGTTGTCGCTTAGGAATGTGTGATCTTAGCTAATTTTTCATCCCCTTAACCTCACTTGCCTCTGTTCCAGCCAGCCACACCGCCCTCCTTCATGAGCTTACTGCTCTTCAGCAGTCGGTTCAACACTCCTCAGCCTAGCTTCTCTCGAACCAAATAGACTTTCACACCCACTCCAATATTCTGAACGAACTCACCTCCAACCTTTCCTCTCTTCATCTCAACCATACTCCAATCCTGAAGAGTTTGACTCGGATGCAGCATGATCTTCACCGACAGCAGGAAGTTGCCCTTCAGGCTCATCGTCGCTAGGCCTATCTCACTACGAGCATTCTGATTGAACAGAACCGCTACCTGGTACATCAGATCTTCGATCAGGCTCATGGCTTTAGGGTGACTTGTCTGGATATCTTTCCCTCTCGACACACCGGCACCGAAAGGGAAGAATGGTTCTTCAACCCGCATCTCCCGTACAACCCTCCGATGCCGCGCTCTCCTCGTGTCGTCGAAGTCATTAAAGTACCCACAACCGCTCCGCCGCTTACTGATCCATCCTCTTCTGCACAAGGTGCTCGTCGATCTGCTCCGCCGCCTACTGATCCATCCTCCTCTACACAAGGTGCTCGCCGCCATCGGCCCTAGATGCTTTCTTTTTTACTCCTTTGATTGTTGCATTGGCTGCCCCTCTTTTTGATTTGACAAAGGGGGAGAATGATTAAGTATTGATCATTCTTTGTACGCATCTTTAACAATTTTTTTCTGAATATTAAAAGATGTTCTTTTAGTTATTACTTTGTTTGAATGTTAACTGATCAAGGGGGAGTATGTTTATATAATGTTAGAACTAATGTTGTCATCATAAAAAAGGGGAGATTGTTGACTTATCAATTTTGATGATTCCAAATTTATTATCTCTAACATTAATCTGACAACATTATTACGATAAACATTTTAGGATTTATCTTAATCAAACAAAGACAAGATCATGCCTTGGACAAAGCTTGAACTCGGACTAGGATTTGGGATTCAAAGACTCGGACTACATTGAAGATGCAAGAACCTGAAGTCTATTTTATCCATGTTAGCATTTCTAAGTCCTTCTTAAAAGATCTCATAGAAATTCAAGTAAAAAACCAAAACTAAATGTTCAGTCGAAGGCAAACAATTTGCATTCGACTCAATTGTGCAATTCATTCGCTCTAGTCTTAAAAATAACTTTTCAGTCGAAGCAAAAGTTTTTCGTCGAAGCAAAACCTTTTCGTCGAAGCAAAAGTTTTCAGTCGAAGCAAAAATTTTCAGTCGTAGCAAACATGTTTGGTCGAAGCAAAGTTTACGGTCGAATGAAATGTCATTTTCATTCGACTAAATTCTTCAGTGTCTCTTCTCACTAAGTTTTCAGTCGACCGATTTCTTAAAGTAATTCTTTCAATCGACTCAAACTTATGTTTCAGTCGAATCAATTTTCAGGTTTTCCCTTCACAACGGTTCATTTTCTTCTCTAGTATAAAAAGGGATCCTTGAGAGCATTTAATACACTTCTTGCGAATCTTTTTCATAGACTCTCTCTAACTCATCTCAAAAACACTCTCTCATCTTGTTCTCTCATTCTCATCTATTCTCTGTTGAGTGAGTTCATCTTTGAGATAGTTTATTGTAAGCTTCTTGGTTTGGTTCTTGAAAGAATATAGATCTTCCCACCTAAGAAGGCTTAGTCTAAGATTATTCATTGTAACATCTACTCAAGAAGGAGTTTGTTTGTTGTATTCCAATTGTAATTCTCTTTTCATTTGTAACCTGTTGGAAACCTTGGAAGGGTTTCAGAAATTGTACTGCGGTTTGAGCTAGCACTTGAATCTAGCTGGTTAGTGAAAGGCTCCAGTAGGTCTCCCTTGTGTGGAGTGCTCGGGGAGTGGACGTAGGCTGGTGGGGCCAAACCAATATAAATCTCTGTGTTGAATTTACTATTGTTATATCTGTCATTACTTTGTAATCTCATTTTTATTTTATACTCAAAGTTGTAAAACACCTATTAACCCCCCTCTAGGTGTATTTAGGGACCAACAAAGCAGACAAAGCTTGGTGATAAGAGCTCTATAACCAATGTTTTTGAAGCAAGCCTAGTAGCTTTTACTTTCAAGAATGAGAGTGCAATCTTGTTGCAAGTCACAAAATCAGGTGAGGGGTAGACTCTGTAGAATCTTACTATTATAATCCTACAAAGGAATACATCATTGTCATACAAAGTAGGAGACTTTTGCTAGACGAAAATGAGTTATGGCAGTTGTAACACGCCACATCGAAAAAATTCCGGGAAGGATTTGAGGGAGTCGCCATCTTATTTAATTTAAAATAGGAAAAATAAGAAAAAACCAAGAAATGACTCTAAATTTTCAAAAAGACAATTAACCTATTGAAAACATGGAAACGGGTAGGGGGACTAAGCTATGCAGCGGGAAGGTGTTAGGCACCTGTTGCATCCTTTAGGTCACTACTTCATTTCTATTGATTTTTAGCCTTTGAAAACATGTAACATGTAAATTCAAAAACCTAACCCCAAGTTTATTATTACAGTTTTTGCTTGAACTCGACATCAGAGGTCGAATTGCCTAAGCATCCGGTTGGACTAAGCGGAATCAAAACCATCATAGTTCAACCCTAATTCTACGAGAGGTAATCTACATTTCGATTGTAGATTTAGACTGAGAGATGAAAAAGACTCATTTTGACTTTTATACTAGAAAAGCGATCACGTGAAATAGGAGACAATTCTATGCAAATAAGCTAGACTAGAAAGCTACTAAAACTTACCTCGGGATGTTGCTTGTTTAGATGACTCGGGAACACTCTCTGCAGGATCCACGATGCAAGAAGTTCGATTATTTATAATGTGCGTATGAAAGGATAAATTCTCAGGAGAGATGATATACCACTTTACAAAGAAATGGTATAAAAGTTGTACGAAGAATAAGCTTAAGTTTGACCAAGACCAAAGACCCTTGGAAATGAAAGCCAATGGGCCTATTTGTAGAGCTCTGGGGTGCCAAAACTGATAAAATTGTCTATGACAGTCTGAGAGTTGTAGATAAGTTAGAATATTTAATAAAAATCGTATACTAACAAAAGTCAACTAACTGGTCAATTTGTCGAAAACCTCCCGGTTCATCGCATAATTTTAAAATGTGTTTTTTTTAAATTTTGAGATATTATCTGATCCTAGTTTCGATAATTATATCTGATTTTGCAGATGAGATGTGCCAAATTCAGATTTGTCATCTTTAACCATGAATCATTGATTTAATCATTGCATGAAATACATAATGATTCCCTAAATTATCTAAACAAATAAAATAAATAAAATCTAGACACTTGGACTGGACTAACATAATTGGATTGGACTGGACCAATTACTGACTAGACCACTGGACCTGACAACTAAACTCATGATCCTGACAACTTGGACTAAACTGAACCAAATTAATTAATTAAGTCATATTACTAGGCCTACGCTTAACAATAAACTCCAATTAATAATAAAGCCCCTATTTATTATACTGATAATAACTACAAAATGGAGTGTCTATAGAGCCCCTCGGTGAGGAAGCTCGCGTACAAGCGAACATCACCAAAAAATAACACATTTTTGTAGTGAAACACAGAAAAAGATCACCAGACTCGAGGACCATAGCACATATATGAGGTAGGACCTTTGAAGGGCTTCCTACATATCTTCTGAGGAGGAATCAGGCCAACATAGTTCGTTAAGATATAGGGATATGGCTCGAAGCTGGAGCCAACAGTAATAACAATTGGTCGACGAACAATAGATCAAAGAAAACATTTTTATTGCTGGAGCCTCCAAATCCATTTAAATGGTCGATAGGCAAAACCCATATCTAGATGTTGGAGCCCCCAAATCAATTTGAAAGGATTGTCTAGACATGTAAAAGAAGTAATAACCATGTCCATTACTGGAGACACCAAATCAATTTGGCTGGTCCACGGACAGAGTCGTAAATCTAGAACCGGGAGCAAAGCTGTAAATCTAGATCTGAGAGCCCCCAAATCAATTTCAAATGACATACAAAAGAGAGGGAATCTTTCCTATTGCCAGAGCCACCAAATCGATTTGGATGGGCGACATACAAGATGATAGTATTGCTAGATGTCGGAGCCCCCAAATCAATTTGAAAGAGTCGTCTAACACGACAAAAATAACTTTGGCTGTTGCCAAAGCCACTAAATTGATTTGAGTGGTCAAAGAACAAAGTAGGGCCATATATCTAGATGTTAGAGCCTCCAATGTCGATTTGAAAGGGTCGTCTAGACATACAAACAGGAGAATCTTGCCTATTGGCAGAGCCACCAAATCAATTTAAATAGTCGAAAACAATGCTGACTGTATTGCTTGAGGCCAGAGCCCCAAAATCTATTTGAAAGTGGTGTCTAGCAGCTCAAAAGTAATTTTGTCCATTGCCGGAGCCACCAAATCGATTTGAGTGGTTGATGGACAAAGTGAAGGTTTGACTAAGAGCCGGAGTCAACAACGCATCGCAGCGGTTAGTCGCTTAGTCAAAATTAGAATTATATCTAAGAGCCAGAGCCAACAACAGTTTGAAGCGGCTTGTCACTAAGATAAGTGAAGATTTTAGAAGTATCACTCAAAGCCAGAGCCACCATAAAGGCAGCTGGTCATTGAGTGCCGAACATATGATTATAATTGATGTGAAGAAAATGTTGCTTCTAGCAACAAAAGTGGGATCTTGCACTAGCCTTACACCGTAAGAATTTATTGAATTGAGTAACAAATTAGAAAATTGGATCGAAAAATATTCCGAGGATAGGATAGTGAACATGCAGAGGCAAGAAATCTATTAGTAAGTGCCACTAATATCCAAATCAAGCTCCACCGGCAAGAACCTATTAATTGCCCACACAAAAAGGCATGGACAGGGGAAAAGAGTGAGTTTCACCAACTGACCAGGATCTCTATACATCTATTTTTACAAAGCATACAATCATGTCATGAACGAGTGCAGGTAATAAGTGTACAACACATGCCTTATTATATCATAACACAATAAGAATACGTGATTGACATATCCACTTTCTATAGCATATCCTGAACATAACACGAGTAATGATGTTAAACATTAATCTGTTGATCAACCATTCATCCTCAACTGTCCCGTACCAGCTGAGCATGGATGTCTGATCTAAGTAACCATATCATAATCATAATCAAGTATTGTGTAGAATTGTAAATTTAGCATGCACTTATGCGTGGCATATGATCATATGGCGAGCGAGAAAAATTATATCATAAATTATTTTGGACAATGCCGATGTGCGATATAACAAGTGTAGCCATCATTTCCCCCAACCATCAATATCTACATATCACATACTCGTTCACTTACCGTCCTTCCCTTTGTGAAGTTTTAGACCAATAATTTAAAGTCTGAGATGATCTACCCCAGTCATAACTGATTAAAGCCTAAACCTCACAAAGAACACCAACATAAACCCCAGAGGAGTGTCAGTACAAGTCACATGGAATGTATAGCCCTGGGAGATCGGCCTGCTGAGTAAACTCAACATATATTATGTTACCATATAACCCGATTTGCTAGCCTTCATCCCCTGGTGCTACTTCTGAGCACTCGATTACATGAATGCATATTGATGCACATTTATCATATCGAATCACATTATCCCAAATACGCATATTTCATTATGAAACATATTCACCAAATTCTAATTATTCATATAGCATGTGATCCAACTATATATTGTCAAGTATGCAAATAAACATATGAGGCACAACTAAACATATTTCAAATGCAGTCTAATCCTATTAGCACCCATATATAGAATTACTTATGTAACTAGCATCCAAACATATAATCACAATTTATACGTTAAATATGTTGTGTAAATATATAAATGCAACAAGTATTAATTCCACAAACCTAACAAATGACATATAAACATTTATTAACTAGTTTTGAACCCATGCGTTGCACACGGGAACATTTTTAATAATAATTGGTCAAGTGTTAAATAAGGGAGGTCATATATGAAATTAATATAATAATATATAAAAATAGTAAAAGCGATGGCAAGTGCAGGTCGGAACAATTACAATCTAACCAAAACATCAAGTTAGAGTTACAGTACTTGTGTTTCAACCAATTTAATAATCATCGAGTGAACACAATTTTAAAAATAAAATTTAGAATGCAAAATAGTTGACGATGTTTCCATCAGCAACATTCACATTGATGCCTTCAACGCTGCAAATATATCACATAGTCATGTTAGAGTGCTAATCCTAAACAATACTAAACAAAATAGTATACCTGGCCCAAAAAATTATCCATTTGTACCCATGAGCATGTCTTCAAGGTCTGTCCACACTTCAACAATGATCATCCTTTCAATTTTTTCCAACATTACTGCCAATTCTCTCATGTCGATGAACTTCTTTTTTAACTTTTTGATGAATGCTTTCAATAGGCCATGTAGACGGAAGTGTGACCACAATTGCACGAACCAGAGTTGCTATGTTTGGATTAAAACCTTTTCGCTTAAGGTTATGGTAAATTTTTTCTTTTGTTAACATGTGAGATCTCACAGTGGTTTTTGGATCCATATTCTGTTTTTCTAATTGAATCCATAAGGGATGAAGCTTTCTTTCTCTATTTTCCAAATAATTTACTAACTTTGCTGCATCATGTAAGTTATAATTATCAAATATAATTTTTTTTTGCTCCATCCCAGGACGACGGAAGATCACGAACAATATTTTGAATCAAATAATCTTCTGAAATCTCGTACCCATAGATTCGTAACTGAGGGCAAGGCTCAATTTTTTATGGCAATACTTAGTTATTGGTGTATCTGGCTTGAAAGTTGTATTTTCAAAATCTTTCAAAAGCGACCTAATGCGAAGACACTCGTTTGGAAGCCCCATACTTGAATAAGACCAAAAGACAAAAGATACAAAGTTACTAAAACTTATTATTTTCATAGAACAAAAAAATATAAAAAAATGGTTTCAGTATGCTGGCAAGTGATGATTGAATAAAAAAGAAAATATGGTGTTAGAACGCGAGACCATATATTTGATCAAACCACAAATAATGTTGCATTAATTATTAGCTGAAATTAAAGTCAATGACCAAAAAGGGAAAAAAGAAATTATTCAAACAAACATTTTTTAATTTCCAGAGTCTTAGGTTCAAAAAGAAAATATTCAATTCCCAAAAGAAAAGTAGTATTGCATTAACATGGAAAAGCTTAGCAAAACTAGTAAATCGACGAATAACAATAGTTGTAATCCGTCTACAGGCTAGCATTGATGACTAATATTTATTTTCATCACGAGTTGGTGGTGCACTTTCTTCTGTGGTTAGATTACACTTGTCTCCATGATCATCAGGGCTAATAGCTTCAGATGAATTTTCTTCAGAGTTTCTATCAGTTTACAACAAAACAGATCAATTATACACACTAATTGTTATTTACTATTACCGACAATAAAGTACATGTACTTACCCTTTTACGCACACTTTTTTTTATGGTGGTTCATCGATAAAAAGCTCTCGTTTTATACTTTGCCCAATCTCCGTTGAAGACATCATCTCAATCTATAAGATTTTGTGCATGTAACTTAACGTGTCACTTAATACTATAAGGAATAAGTACCAAAAAAATGCATACCTCCTTTAACATCTTTTTTTGCCTCAAGCTTATAGTTGACATCAAAGGTCTTGCTAACGGTAAGTCTTTTGCTTCCATGTTGCAGATTGTAGTCATTCAACTTAATTTGGAAAACAAATGTTCTTCCCAAGAACTTCTCTTCCAACAGATCGGGAACCAAGTTTGGATTCCTTTCTCGTGCTGAATTATGTAAATCAATAGCAAAAGGTAATAAAAACTTTTTGTTAATGAAAAAGAAAATGAAAATGGCTAAGAAAGTAAATATAATATACAATTAACCTTCTCATGCATATCCAATAAATGAGTGACATAACATCCCAACCACTTTTCCACTTCTCTGTCCAACACCGTACAAATGGCAATATCGCTTTTGTCGTCTATTTCAAGCATTAACCTATATCTAAAATTACAAAAACCAAAAGCATTTATACTATCATAAACTTGCACATATTAGACAACAAATAGTTACAACTTTCGTGTCCAAAATTACCTTGGAACTGGATATAAAACCTCCGCATTGCATGTTTCACACCATAAGTTAGACTCATTTTCAACAGCATTCTTTCGACATGGGCATGACATGTAGTACCATCCATAAGCACTATCAATCCTTAGAACAATGGCCTTGCATGTGTAAGTTGTTTCCTGAAGAACAAATATTGATAACCGCTGTATATAAATTTTAAACCATGAAAGAAAAATCATCAAACCATCCATAAAGGTCAAAAGCCCATCATACTGTACAATCAGTGGAAGACATGATCTCAAAAATCTTTGACAAAGTTGTTCTATTCACAAATATAATTTCTTCAGGCTTCAGTAAAACGCTAGGAGGTGTAACTATTTCACCGATTTGATCGGAAAGTAAAGTTGGGCTGCAGACACAAAAAAGGACAAACTTATGAATTTTCAAGTATGGAAAATGAATTACATCTTACAATCAAGAGTACAAAATATACCTAATCACATACTCCGAAACTTTAGGTATTGCCAAGTTGGTATAAACTTTAGTAGCACCGGTTGAAGATAAATTATACCTCCCTATGATATTAATTGTAGCAGCATTCGAGTTCAAGCATTCATAAACGGAGTTTTGGCAACGCACGCAAAATTCAACGCCTAAACATCCCAATTTCTAAATTTTACCTTTAAATTCCTTCACTGTTGTCGATGTAACAACTAACACGCAAGGGTCATTGCTTGTGATACATTAAGGCCTGTATATAGTTGCACATGTTCTTGAGCAAATAGCTGGAAATCATAGTTCAACTCTTCGGCAATTAATCTATTTCTACGCTCATTGATTAAAGGCAAGTTGGTAAATGGAAAAGTACTAAAATCTTTCAATGACCGACTATTGCTGTTCAATATCTTCTCAATTTCATACAATGCATAATTTTTAACTTGTTCAGTTGATAAATGCAATTCTGGCATGCCCAAGACACGTCGTTGGGAAAAAAGAATGTCATCTGAAAGTAGTTCACAACTTCACTCCCAGAGCTCTAAAGGATCAATGACCCCACAATGGAGTAACATGGATACAAATAACTCACGTAGTTGTGGCCTGTTTGCCAAATTGACGCTTCTCATATGGCCTGATGCCACTCATCATCCCCACCTAACAGACCCATAGCCTGACATGTTGCTTTATAAGTAGGATGAACAACACCGTTTACAGTCCTTATATCATTATCACACTCAGGACCCTTCACAATGTTCAAAAGCATTCGTAAGAAAAATCTCTCTCCAGAAGATGGATGAGCATAATACATCCTGCGAATCTTGTAACACTACTTCATGGGATCCCACCTTTTTTCCTTATGCTTCCATGTAAACTTAGATGGGAAATCAACATAGGTGAGTTGCTTTGCAATGATATTTCCCTTGTTGGCCTCCATCCATTCTGTGAACATGGTTTTGTGAATATTATTGCGATTAAGTACATCATCCAATTCCGCATTATCATCAAAAATCACAGTCTGTTCCTTGGGGAGGTGATATGACAACATTTCGACAGCAGTAGTACGAAACTGGACATCAAACTCAAAAATTCAACAACAGGCCTCTGAGGCTGATGCATAACGACAATCTAAGTACTTTTTTATTTCATCAACGTCACGCAATTGCCTAGTACCTGTGCTATCAGTCGACATATTCTCTTCAATCATAAAAGTTGCCCGATCTTGGCCTTTGTTGATATATTTAAACAAATATTTTATCAGTCTACCTTGATTGCAAAATTCCACGTTTATATGAGCTTGGAATCTAACAATCAAATCAACATTATGGGGCACCACATCTCTATTATCAATACTATGACCACCTTTATTTGATGTCATATGATTGTTCCTCCTTCGGTAATGAGGAAACCTATCTTCACCAATTATAGTTTCAGAACGAAACTTATCAGGATAGAATTTAGAACATTTTCCGTCAATCATGCAAGGACATTTCATATCTCTAGACCCGCACGGTCCATGCATCATAAACTTTACAACAGACTCATAGGCTAAAGGATCAGAATCTTTATCGGGCAATTCAGCATAAATGATCTTATCTATATCAGAAGCAGTTCTTGACTTATCCTCTGGGTGTAGGAAGAGCAAGATGTGAGCGTGGGGTAAACCTCTTTTCTGAAATTCAATCGTGTATATAGCTGTAACAATAAAAAAAATCCTTTTAAATGAGAGTTTTGGCAAATTTATCCAAAAAAGACATGTATAAACTAAATTATCTGCTGTAATTCTGCCAAAAATAGTTCGCTTCCTTATATCTCTCATTAGTTCATCGAGCTTAATTTTGAATACTCGAGCGACAATATCAGGTCTATCTTCAGCTTTCTGACCTGGAATTAAGGTAAAAAGGCTTTCAATCTCAGGCCATTTTGTATATATATATGCTTACTTAGCAAAAAGTATCTGACCTGGAATTAAGGTCAAAAAACTTTCAATCTTAGGCCATTTTGAATTGCAAGTGATGGTAAGAAAAAGATCTGGATGGCCAGCCCATCTACATATAGCCATTGCATCCTGATAATTCTGAGCCATTATCTTGGCCCACCTATAAAACTGGATGGTAAAACAAACCTCCGTCCAGTGGATGCTGGAGTTGTGTCACCGCCGACAACAACATCCTTAAGACCCTTGTATAACTCTGCTATGAGACGTTTTTGGTTCCTTCTTACCCAACTTAAATTACTCTCCTCAATACACGTGAACGCATCAACAACATATTGCTGAAACAACCGTCCCCCTCGAAGCAGTGTTTCAGCTTCACCCTTTCTGCTCTGAAGTCTATAAGCATAATACTCACGCATGCTAACAAATTGACGTTGTTTTGTCGATCTACCATTAGGAACTGTATTTCGCTGTATATCTATTCGGAAGCCATCTTCTGCATATAGAAAAAGTATTGGATATTGCATAGCCATAAAACTTGGATGCAATTCAGTAATTCTTCTAAGCCCCACACCTCTCTCTTTGACAATCACATCGCGGTTCCCGTAAGACTGTCGTCCATCTCCGACAATAAGAGCAGCAACCTCAGAAGCTGTCGGAAGATTATATTGTCGTCCATCACGTTGTCTTGTTCCAATTAACCTAATGCACACAGGCACATAGTCAACACCCTTAAATCTATCTCTTGACATCCTAAAAGCTCTTGCAAGTGGATTATGTTCATCCAACATCCGTAGTAATCCATGCATGACTTCTAAATCTATACTCTTATCTGCATTACGTTGATTCAGAGCTTGCACACGATTTGGAATCTCATTCTCAGTGTCGTGTATATATAACTACGCAAACCTTGGAGTTTGTCCCTCAACCGGAAGCAATGAACCAATCTTGTGATGATTTTGTCCATTTATACGAAAAACATAGGGACCCCCACCATCATTTATTTTATTATCTACGGCTCCTCCCATCGATGTGAAGGCAAACATAGCATTGTATGATCTGATGTTATCTCTCTAAACTTCCTTGAACGTTGACCCCCTTGATAGTTCATCAGTTCTTTCAAGAACTCAAGACTTTCCTTGAGAAGGGGTAATTTTACTTGCCCCTCTGGGCAGCAAATTGAGAATTTAGGGTCTAATGGCATTTTCGATTTCAATGTCCTTTCTTCATACCACAAAATTGCTCCACAATGACTACAAAATTCTTTGGGTGGTCCAAAATTCCACTGTTCAATAAACCTCCCTAAATGATTCATAATAGGAAATTAAAATTTGAGTTATTCTTATAATAGTGAACATAAGGAGAAAGATTTACTTTGCCGAAGACGTACGGTTTGGAGTATCTTGAATGATGTTATTCATTTCTTCAACAGAATCATCTGTTCAAAGATCATAGTTCATGTTACATGGGCATTCAAGAATTCTACGGGCTCAAAAAGGTAGCAACATGACCTCTTATAGACACTTACCTAATGACGTGTCCGAGCCCCCATCAGTATCAACTTCCATTAGCTCGGCACGATAAGTTCCATGATATCTTGTGTGTTGTCTTTCTCTATTTGAATCATCTCTTACATTTCCTAACACTTGAGTTTTGCTTTGAGGATCAGGTAAGTCACGACTCGTGGAAGGAGAACGTATTTGTGATTGAGTAACTGATGGGCCAACTTGAGAATGATGAAATTGATGAGTGTAAACATTAGATGGCAATCGAATAGGTTGGTAAGGGAATACATTGCTAGTCGTTTTTACTGATCCCTCACGGTTGACCACTGAGCGAGAAACTACATTGGAATACCTTCGGGACTGTGCAGGTAGAGGACTACTTTGATTGATCAACGGAGAGGTAGAAATAGCAGAATTTGAAGTGCTATTGACTTGTGTCCTTAATGACGTGCTTGGTTGATTGCTACTATTAGGACACGCTAGATTCCTTCTACGCCGACGCTGAGCCATAATATCTCTTCTGATTTGTCTAGAAGTTCTAGCACGCTCGACATCATCCATCGTACTACAAAGGGTGATTCCGAATGTTAATTAATATATGGATTTCCTTTAAAATAAAACATAATATAAACTAATCTATTTTATGCATCCATATATAATTTATTCTAACTTGGTAAATTGTTGATATTACAAAATTGTGACAATAATGATAAAGATGTTATATATGATTATTTTTACGATATAAATCAAATTATGTACATGTATAGGTGGCATTTAAATTATTGTGATAGACATTACAATAATTTTGACCTGAGTGATTAGAATTTAGTAAGAAAATTGAGATTATCTTATCCAATTCGGGATAAAAACTAAATTGATATAGTCTAAGCTACTAAATAAATATATTAACCATATGATAATTTCGCAACGGTTGTAACAGACGACTGCTTATGGTACAACTCGAAAAAAACGCGCAACTAATGCAACCACAAACATATATGTTTCAAACCTCATTGTAGTTGCCAAGAATCCCAAGCAATTTGCCTTGACAGTATCCAACCCAACTTTCAGATGCTAAAGGTAGAGGCAATGTGTTGTCACCAAATCATGCATGTTTCATCAAGGATTTCAATTTACCTCTCCAATCAAAATAAAACAGTTATATAGTTTCAACTAAAAGGCATTCACAAATTCTGGCAGCTAAATATAAGGGACTAAGACTGCAGCTCCAAAGCACGGGAATAGAAGAAGGAAGAAGCCCCTTAAAATTTTGCACTTTTCTTTCTTAGTTTCTTTATTCTAATTGGAGAAAACTCATTACATATAATATTGTTTTTTTTCTAATGTGGTAGGAGCGGAAAAAAAAACATTTCTATAGAACTGGCATGCACGATTAGGTGGATAGCATAAAAAAAAGGAAAAAAAAAATTGATTAGGTGTGTGGGTTTTCATGTGTGAGGATAACTTCGTCACACATGAAAACCCACGCACCTAATCAATTTTTTTTTCTTTTTTTCTGACAGTATCCAACCCAACTTTCAGATGCTAAAGGTAGAGGCAATGTGTTGTCACCAAATCATGCATCAACATCCATCAAGGATTTTAATTTATCACTCCAATCAAAATAAAACAGTTATATATTTCAACTAAAGCATTCAGAAATTCTGGCACCTAAGAATAAGGGAAAGAACAAACCTGTTTGACTCTGTCCATTAACATGTACTAAGACTGTAGCTCCAAAGCAGAGAAACAGCAGAAGGAAGAAGCCCATTAAAATTTTCCACTTCTCTTTCTTAGTTTCTTTACTTCAATTGGAGAAAACTCATTACATATAATATTGCTTCTTTTTTTTCTAATTTGGTAAGAGCAGAAAAATACATTTCTGCTCTTAGATATTGACTTGTTTAGGTGCGTGTGTTTTCACGTGTGAGGATATCTTGGTCAACTCTTAGATATTGACTTGTTTTTTTGGTCTCAAACATGGGGTTTAAATGCAGCAATAGAACTACTTTTCAAGCATTAACATGCTCGTTAAAATTTCAAATTCCATAAGGAAAACAACCTCTCAGTTGTAGTTGGATCAAAACTGCATTTGACCCTCTCTAAATCCCACAGAATCAGGAGCAATGTTAACTCTGTCTCCATAAATTTGTATGTGTTCAGTAGTTGTGAACACAAACAAACCAAAGTCAAATGGAAAAAGATTTCTTCGGCAAATGAACAAACAACATTCAAGGACTAATACATCTCTGTCCACATAAGCAATAGATATTTGTAAATAGTCGTTAGTTAGCTGGATTTCTCCAGATCATTGATTTGCATTACTATATTTTAAGATTAGTACTAATATCCTTGTTTTAATTCAAAAGAAACGTGATAAATAGAAAGAATACCCCTGTTTTGATTCAAAACTACACTGTTTATCAGTGATTCATCATAGCAAGGCAGGGAGATTAGTACTAATATCTTTGTTTTAATTCAAAACTAAAGATATATTTTATATGTTTATCAGAGATTCATCACATCAAAGCATACCCCTGTTTTGATCCATCAAAGCAAAGCAGGTGTCATAGTACTTTACATGTCATGAAGCAACTTTTAGCAAGTGGATAAAGTACAAAGGAAACGGGACATAACCAGCATACCCAACTCAAGAAAATCAACTAAACTAATACAATCCAAATCAACTTTGACATTCAACAAAGACTTTAAGATACATTGGAAGGTATTTCCATTCACAACATAGCAAGTTTTGAACTGGACCTTTCTTACTCCAGCAAAGCAAGTGTTTGCTTAGTAAAGGGCGTTTATGATATAGATTCCAGTTAGCAGATAGCTAAGCATACCCCCTGTTTTGGTAAGTGGATAAAATACAAAAGAAACGTGATGAATCAAAAGAATATCCCTATTTTGATTCAAAACTACACTGTTTATCAGTGATTCATCACAGCAAAGCAGGGTGATTAGTACTAATATCCTTGTTTTGATTCAAAACTAAACATATACTTTATATGTTTATCAGTGTTCATAACAGCAAAGCATACCCCCGTTTGAATTCATCACAGCAAAGCAGAAGTCATAGTACTTTACATGTCATGAAGCAACTTTTAGCAAGTCGATAAAATACAAAAGAAACGGGACATAACCAGCATACCCAACTCAAGAAAATCAACTAAACTAATACGATCCAAATCAAGTTTGACATTCAACAGATGCTCAATCACAGGCAGCAGAAAGCGACACAGATATACTTAGAGAGAGAGAGAACAAATTCATTTTAAAAGGGAAAAAAGGAAGCTAACCAGGATCAATATCTTTACTCTGATGAGCTGAATCAAGATCCCCTGAACAATCACCATGCACCCGATTTCTGTAATGAACCTGTGCAATTCAAAACTTATTTGCAATACACCTAAAAACTCACCAGGGGTGAATTGCGCTAAACCCCCTGAGGTTTACACTCGAGTCTCACAAAGGACCCTGAGGTTTCAATTTCAACAACTAACAACCTAACTTTGCATTTTCGATCCAATTAGACCCAAAATTGACTTTCCGTTACAAGAGCTGTGGATGGCCGTCGCCCATGAGGGGCATTTTCGGTAACCAACAATATTAAAGCATTTGGAGGGAAATGTGTTGTTGTTCTCGCCACTCTCTCTTCTGCACACACACACACGCTCATACACACACACAGAGGTAGCTTCACACACACACACTCTCTCTCTCTCTCTCTCTCTGTTTCTCACACACACACACACTACCCTTGTTAATCTGGAAATGGAAGGGAACGTGTGTTTTTGTGGGAAAAATGCAAAGCTTAGGACCATTCAACTAGTTCAAAATGTGAAGTCAATATATATATATATATATATATACATATATATATATATATCTCTCTCTATATATATATATATAGATACTGTGAGAGGTTAGGGAGTTGTTTATGAAGCTCATTAACTGTGAAGTCAATATGCTGGAAAGTAAGGTTCAGAATAATATACAACGTTAGGGGAACCCCAACTAGAAGTACCAAACATGGCAGAAGAGAATAATGCAAAGCAAAATAATGAAAAGATAAAAAAGAGTCTTTCAGGTCAAGAATCAAGCTTCAGGAAACAACAAAATAAAGCTTTGTGGTAGATTATAAGATGGACAGAAAATTTATTAGGGTTAATTACTCACGGCACCCCTGAGGTTTACCCTAAATTACACACGGACCCCACTATCTTTGAAAATTACACTCCGCCCCAAAAATCTAGATTTCTTTGATGGGGTTAATGGTTGGTCATAAAAAGACGTTTCTGCCCTCATATATAACTACAGTGTCTCTTGGGTTACAAACTTCAAGAGAGGGGAGAGAGGGGAGAGAGGGAAGTTGGTACAGAGGGAAAAACTGAATCAAAATCGATCCCGTTTCTTCAAGGTTGCGAAATCGAACCCAACGGTGACGACGATGACAACGATGACGGTGAGAGAGTGTGAGTTTGTTTCAGGTGGGTCTTTAGTACACAGGAGTTGGATTGGCCAAAGCAGATCGCGAAAAAGGATGCCAAAGCAAATCGGCCAGATTCGAATCGGCGACGAGCAGTGTGTGGTCTTTGCATGCGGGTGTCGAGCAGTGGGTGGTCGTGGGTTTGCTGGTAAGGTTTTGGGTGGTTGTGGGTTTTTCGGTAAAGATATGTGGCGGTTGGTGGTCGTGGGTTTGCTGGGATCTGGATGATTTAGTTTTCGGCGGAATGGTGTTGCCGGTAGTGGCCATTTGTGGTTTGGCATGATTGGCGGTGGTCGGCGGCCCGAAAGTGTGCCACTATGGTTGTGGATGGCCTGCGATTGCGATGTGGCCGGCAGTGGGTCGTGGTAATGGGGATAGCGGTCACAGGGCCACTGCCGGCGGGGTCGCCGGACGTTGTTGGTCGGTGGTGGATTGTGGTGATGAAGGAGCGGTGGCAGGGACAGTTGCCGGCGCGGTAGCCAGACGGTTTTCCTTATTTCTCGACATGGGCCTACAGAGGAGAAAGATAATGAAGAAGAAGAAGAAGAAAAACACTAAAGGGCAATATGGTTTTTTATTCAAGAAAGGGAGGGTAGTTTGGGGATGAAAAATCCAAAAAGTAAGGTATTAGAGAATCTTTAGACGGAGTTAGGGTCCCCGTCAATTTTGTGGGGCTCCGTGAAATGCGGGTACAAACCTGGGGGTAGCGGAGTGTAATTTTTAAAAGATAGGGGGGTCCGTGTGTATTTTAGGGTAAACTTCAGGGGTGCCGTGAGTAATTAACCCAATTTATTATTTGGACAGAATTATGTGGTAATACCTAATGTTTAGGAAATCACTTCAGCAGCAGGAGAGCTTCGGAGTAAATAGGGCACAACATTGCTAACCACACTCCGGTTAGTATGTTCAGCTAACTCCAGCTTCAAGGACTTGAGGTTGGTAAAAGGAGGAAGTAGATTATCTAATCCAGGAATCTTGGAAAGTAGCTTAAGAACCTTTCCGGAGATCGCGATGGACTGTGAATTGCGGAACTCGCGGAGCATGCTGAGTGTGTTTTCAGCAAGCGTTATGTATTGCTCCCATGTCTTGCCTCGTTCAAAACATCCTAGGAAGAGTACATTGTCAAGCGAAGGCCGATCGGGGCATTCACCAAAAAGAGATGGGTGGGAGTTCAAGAGTGCCTGTATACTGAAAGGAGGTGAGCTGGGGTGCCGTTACCACAATTTTGGTGCGAAACGGAAAGACACCGGCGTCAATCCAGAGCTGCTCAAGTAGACGAGGGCAGACGATATGGAAGCGTTCAAGATTCATAAATTGGCAAGTGTGCAGAGATGCGTGCTTCAAATTTGTGCAGCCCGACAACGAAAGCGAGTAGGCACTGCTAGTTGTCTCAAAGGAAACATTTGAAAGATAGAGTTGGGTTAAATTTGGCAAGCTCATAGAGGCTGGTACGAGAAGCTTTGCGACGCAGGCACCCTAACAACAAAGCTTGAGGAACTTAAGAGATCTTGAGGTGGAAAGGTTTGGTGGCAAACCTTCCCCGATCTTGTTACAAGCCATAACCTCTAGGCGTTGGACGTTGTGAGAAACTACGTAGCTCACAACTCTTTCAAGATCCCCTTTTTCAACGTGCCCAGGGCGGATGTACTTGAGGGAACGAACATCAGTGAAGTTATCGCGACCAGACAGGAAATTCGAAACGAAGTTGTCGAAGTTGCGGCGGTTCCTGTAGACCATGCCTTGGAGACAGAGATCTTGGAGGGTAGTATGTGTGTGTCCTAAGCTTTGCATTTTTCCCACAAAAACACACGTTCCCTTCCATTTCCAGATTAACGAGGGTAGTATGTGTGTGTGTGAGATACAGAGAGAGAGAGAGAGAGAGAGAGAGTGAAGCTACCTCTGTGTGTGTGTGTGTGCAGAAGAGAGAGTGGCGGGAACAACAACACATTTTCCTCCAAATGCTTTAATATTGTTGGTTACCAAAAATGCCCCTCATGGGCGACGGCCATCCACAGCTTTTGTAACGAAAAGTCGATTTTGGGTCTAATTGGATCGAAAATGCAAAGTTGGGGTGTTAGTTGTTGAAATTGAAACCCCAGGGTCCTTTGTGAGACTCGGGTGTAAACCTCAGGGGGTTTAGTGCAATTCACCCTAAATTAAATTAGAATTTTTTTTATCCACGTGGCAGAAGGAGAGGCTGACCACGTAGGCGGTGACGTGGACACATTCTCTCAACTCCGGCTTTCATATATATATATATATATATATATATATATAATTAGATTCCAAGTAATATAACAACATAAATATCTGCACATTCAAATAGAGATATAAATCTCCTACTTGAACACGTCAATTCGAACAATAATTACGCATTTGAGATCAATTAGTGACAATTCCTCAAATAATTTCCTTTTCATTTATTATGCTACAAATTCAAAATAAACTATAAAGATAATGCCAATATGAAAAGAGAAAAAAAAAGAATGGGGCGAGTAGGTTCCAGCGAAGTGTCACGCCCCCGACCCGGAGGCGGACCTACACAGACTATTTCAAAATATTCCTGCTTACGAGAAATATAATACCCAAAGCATCTTACCAAAATATGACCTCAAAGAGGTAATCAGAGCTCTAAATTATATCTGAAATCAAAGGCATTCAAGTTCCTCATCAAAGTCTAACAATTGCAGCGGAAGTTTGATAACAATAATTATTTCCTAAGCATTAGGGTAACAAAAGTCATTAAATCAAAAACTATTACAAGGTTCTTATTTCAAAGCTACTAAGAGAGTTATCAATTAAAGTTCAACTCCAAGCTTAAGCATAATGCTATTAACTCCTCTAAGCCGTCTCAGCTTAACTACCTGAAAAGGGGAGAGAAAAGGGGGGTGAGCACAAAGCCCCGTAAAGATCACACGCACACACCCACGGAGTACAACGCTGGTATTCAATAATGTGTAGCTGAGTCCAAACAAAGTATATGGAAACGAAAGTGCAAAGACGATTGAAAATCTTAGCACAACAAATAATCTCACTTCGGGACATCCAACCCATCAAATATCAAATCAAAGTCAAAGTCAGATGAACGCAATCGAATAAGTGAACTAATTATCAAATACGATACAATCACGTAATACGTGACTGTAAAGCACGTTAACCTAAGCACGCGAAGGTTCTAAGTTCAAAGTTGCATATCGGTAGCAATTGCCATATCATGTCATGGCATCACGTTAACCTAAGCACGTGAAGATTCTAAATATTAGTTCAATTCAATAGAGTCAAATGGATATCAAAATATCTCAAATGCATAGCGCCTCATAAGCATCAAAGCATTGTATTTCAAATGGAATAACTTAACGATTTTAAAAAAATACTCAATATTAGACTTAAATCGAAGAGGACAAAAATACGAGTTCAACAGAATTTGAATTGCCTCGATCCGAATTCGTATGGGGTCAAAATGAGCAAATAAAGAAGACAAGTATTGATGGTACCACCCAAGCTAGAACCAACGAAAAATTGACATGTGGCGGGCCACCATAGCAGCCCCACGTGAATAAGCTGGTTGCTTTGAACCTGTGTATAATTAGGTAATAGGCAAAATACTTCCACCACATGAATTGCCAAGGAGTTGTTTTGTTGCATGAATAATGGTGAAAGGGGTACAGGAAGGCGTGTCAAGACCATGGCCTGCCATGGTTCTAAATCTGTCAAAGTATGGCGTGAAATTCAATGAAGAAAAATGCAGAGAAGAATTCCAAGGCAAAGAAGAAGTTGTATCGGAACAAAGAAAAACGAAATCTGACGGTCAACACCGTACTGAACAAATTATAACCGATTAACGAATGGAGGCATGTTGATTAAATATAATTCGAATGAGTATAGTGAGTGTAACCCTTACCTCGAATCTATATAACAGTCTTCACCAAATTGCGATCGCTTCCAAAAACCTCAAAACCTAGATATTATAATTAACCACTTACGTTAAAAATCTTAACAAGAACAATTCTAATATGATCTAATTCATCCTTATAATCCAAAGTGGGTTCAAGATTCTTACCAATTGTAAGTAGAAGGTTGAAATCCTCAAGCCCTAATTTTCTATTTCTTCTCCTCTCTCTGAAAGACCAGACTCAATTTATCGATAAAACACAACTAACCAGTCTTTTTATTTCTCTAAATTTGGTAAATTACTCTAAAGGCCCCTAAAGATATGTTACTTATTCAAAAGGAATTCCAAAATATTCTTAAATTTTCAAAAGTAACCCAAGAATTAAAATAATTAGCTACATATTACGCATTTGAGATCAATTAGTGACAATTCCTCAAATAATTTCCTTTTCATTTATTATGCTACAAATTCAAAATAAACTATAAAGATAATGCCAATATGAAAAGAGAAAAAAAAAAGAATGGGGCGAGTAGGTTCCAGCGAAGTAGCTTCTTAGCGATCGAAAAGACTACGGGGGCCTCCTCCAAATGATACTAAGAAAGTGCAAGCCGGATCAAGTAGTGGCAATCTAAGTAGGAATATGCAGACAATGATGAATCTCTTTATTGAATTGGGGTCAGACAGTTTCGCGAATGTCGGTGACATTAGACCAGAGAAAATGGAAGAATCAAGCCAGGATTCTGAGCAGGAAATGGTGATGATGGAGGAATTGAAGGTGTTGAAGAAGAAATTTTTGGATGTTAAGCATGAAAACGAGAGATTACGGGAGAAACTAGGGTTTCTCGAAGCAAAACTCCAAGAACGGTTGAAGACGGTTTGAAGAGGAGTACAAAGAGTATAGAGGTGTCGCCAGATCAGCACCACGTGGAAAAGAATGCTGATGTGGAGTTCTAGGTAGGCACTGATGTGTTTAAAAATGGTTCTGAGAATGAAAATGAGGAATTTCCACCGCTATCTCCTAATGGAATTACGAGAAACCAAAAAGAACCAAAGAAAAAACAAACAGTGAATGTAGTGATCAATCAAAAAACCTATGCAATGGCTACTCGGCCAAACAGAAAATTCATCCAAGCAAATACACTTGAATTCATTCCTTCACAAGAAATTCTTGGGAAAAAAGGTGTGAGTACAACCAGTAGGACATTGCAGTAATTGTATATGTTCTGGGCATAAGGGTACCATTCCATGTCATGAAGGGCTACTTGGAGCGAAAATGGAAACAGTATGGTAAGTTTTCTTTAAGTCTTCTTAAGTCAGGTGTCTTCATTGTGAAATTTGAAACTGAAATGGCTAAATAGTAGATCCTTGGGAAAGGCCCTTGGTTATTTGATAGTAAACCAGTGGTCATTAAACTTTGGACACTACAGATTTTTGTAGAAAAAGAAGGAGTTAGTGCATTCCAATATGGATCAAACTACCACAGCTGCCTTTGCAATTCTGGTCAAGCAAGATGCTGAGCAGAATTGTAAGTACTATTAAGAGGCCCCTATCTATGGATTCTATGACAACTTCCAAAGAAACACTTGGCTATGCTAGAGCTTGTGTTGATATTGATGTTGAGAATACTTTGCCAGAAAAAATTCTGCTCAAAGGACCCAATGAGCAAGTGATTGAACAAACAATTGAATATGAATGGATGCCAATTAAATGTACACACTGTAAAGTGTTTGGTCACAAGGAAAGCATTTGTTTTAGGAAACTTGTGGTATACAAGATATGGAAAAGAAAGGAGGTACAACCATAAGAAATAATGCAACATGGGGAAGACCATGAGCAAATTGTAACACAGATAATTCTAAGCATGTGGGACAAGATTAAAGTCAAGTGATGTAAGAGAATAGGTTTAGTGTAATGGCTGAGGATGAGCTAATGAGACTTAAGGAGGCAAGTAGTATAACCACTAAAATTGGGAAATCTTATGGTGCATCATCAAAAAGTAAAAGTCAAATAGGAAAAGCTGCCAGTAGGGGCAGAAGTCTCAACCAGGAATGACAACCATATCCAACAGGAACATTGGAGGCTTTAATGACAAAATAAAGCATTATGATCTAAAGAAGGTGATCAAACAGAATAAAATAGATATAATTGGCTTGATGGAGACCAGAGTAAGGGAGGAGAACATTCCTAGAATTACTAGGAAATGGAAGAAGGAATGGAGTTTTAGTTATTGCCTTAACAAAAAAGGTGTGCCAAGGTTATGGTGTGGGTGGAACAAAAAAGTTGTGGAACTGTATATTATCACTAAATCTTCACAACATTTAACTATGAGAGCTAGACCTCTGGGAAATGATGACCTATATTGTGCGACCTTTGTATATGGATATAATAAGGGGGAGAAAAGAAGGGCACTATGGTCCAAACTGAAAATTGATGCTAGATTCATAGGGGATAAACCATGGATAATGGTTGGGGACTTCAATGTAGTCAGGGGTGCAAGTGAAAAACAAGTAGGCATTCGAATTAATAGCAGAGATGTCAGAGAATTCAATCAGTGCCTAGCAAATGCTCAACTTGAAGATCCCAGCACCAATGGTTTTTTCTATACCTGGTGTAACAAAAGGGAGGATGGATTAATTTTAAGTAGAATTGACAAGGCACTGCAAAATAAAGCCTGGATGGCGAAATATCCAAACACACAGGTGTTAGCCCATGCCCCTGGCATCTCAGACCATTCAATGTTGATAATCAAACTGTTGAAGGCCTCTTTTGATGGAATAGGCCTTTCAAGTTTTTCAACTTTTGGATGAGGCATCCAAAGTTTTCTCAGGTTAATCTGTCTGGAAAAAGGAGGTCAATGGTGATGCCAGCCACAAATTTTGTGCTAAATTGAAAATGCTTAAGCTTGAGCTCAAAAAGCTAAACAAAGAGTCTATAGTGACATATCAGCTAGGGCTACTGCTAAATATCATGAACTTAAAGCTATCCAAGAAGCTATTTTTAGCAACCAGGATCTAGTTTACTCTAAAAGGAAAAGGAAGTGCAAGCACAATATTATACCTTGGTGCAGGCTGAGGAAGACTTTTATTATCAAAAGGCAATAGTTAAAGGGATGAAACTGGGAGATAATAACACTGCATTTTTTCACAAAAAAAATGCTAGTCCAGAGAGCACATAATAGAATGTTGTCTATAATAGATGAAGCTGGTGTGCAAATCTCTGGACCCCCAAGAAGTACACAAAGTGGCTGTCCAACACTTCTAAAGGTTCTTGGTACCGCTGTGACAGAATGAACTCATGCTAAGGAAAGACTTACTGTTGTTTTGAAGAATGTGGTTAGTTCACTGGACCAAGCAATGCTCTCAGCACCTGTTGAAGACCAAGAAATACATGATGCCATTTTTTTACTTAAACACAATAAGGCACCAGGCCCTGATGGTTACACATCAGAATTTTTTCAGAATAATTGGGCAACTGTGAAGGTGGATGTGGTTGCTACAATCAAGGAGTTCGTTATCAAGCATAAAAGAATCAAACTGCTCAATAATATTGTGCTATCCTTGATACCAAAAATAATATGTCCAGAAACAATGAAAGACGTTAGGCCAATTGCCTGTTGCATTGTGCAGTATAAGTGTATCTCCAAAATCCCGTGTGAAAGGATTACGAAGGTTCTCCCCAAGCTTATTAGCACAAGACAATCAACTTTTATGGCAAGTAGAAGCATAGCTGACAACATCTTATTAATGCAAGAATTGGTTAAAAATTACCATAGAGTTGGAAGACCAAAGAGATGTGTAATGAAGATTGATCTCCAGAAGGCATACGACTATGTAAGCTGGACTTTCCTGCAAGAAGTTATGGAGGTGATGCAGTTTCCTACTGCCTTTATTCACTGGACTATGTTCTGTGTGAAAACAGCCAGATTCTCCATCTCCCTTAATGGATGTGTGGGCTATTTTAACAGTGCAAAGGGACTCAGGCAGAGGGACTCTGTGTCTCCATATTTGTTTTTGTTGATCATGGAAGCATTTTCTAGTATTCTGGATAACCTTACAGGCTAACCAAATTTCAACTATCACCCTAAGTGCAAGGAATTGAAGCTCAATCATCTTAGTTTTGCTGATGATCTCTTTCTTGGTGGTGAGGATGATCAGGGAGCAGGGCACTGCTGGACATGCCGAGCCGGCCCCGGATCAGCAGGATCCAGATCCGGGACTCGGCAACCCCTGATAAGCCCCTTCCCGTGCCCGTTCCTAGCTTCCCCCCCCCCCCGCCCCCTGCACCCGGCTTGTACTCTTCTCCCCTCCCCTAACCGGCTATATCCAGTTCCCGACTTGTACATATGAGTCTTTTTTATAATAAATATTTTTTATGATTGATTATATGTATTTCTTTCTGTATTGATTATTGCGCGTTGTTGTTGAGAAATGAAAATTGTATTATAGGTCTGGGTAATTGAAAAATAAAAATAAAATTTGACTTTTGCCGACGGATTAATTCCGTCGCTAAATAAGCTTTTTAGCGACGGAATATTCCTTCGCTAAAAAATTATTCCGTCGCTAATTTTACAAAAAAGAAAATAAATTAAAATACTAAAAATATAATTAGCGACGGAATATCCGTCGCTAATTAAAAATAAATCCGTCGCACAAAATTACATATTTAGCAACGGAATTTCAAAATTTCGTCGCTAAACTATTACTGACGGGCTTTTATACGAGGGACTTTTAGCGACGGTAAATCCGTCGCTAATTGTTTTAGCGACTGAATATAGGCTTTTAGCGACGGATTTCTCCGTCGCTAAAAGCCTTTTTTCTTGTAGTGGTAGTAATAGTGAATAGTCAGCGTTAACAGGTTCCCATGCCGTAAACACCCATTTTTATAGTCTTTTTAATTATTTGTATTGGGCTTTACTATTAATTAAGTTTCATTATGGTAGGTGTATGGCTAATAGTATATTAAACTTAATTTACTTAATTTAGTCCAGTAATTAGTCAAGTCCAGTCCCAGTCCAGTTCAGTTATCCAGTCTAGTAATTGGACCCAATGTAGTCTAATTAGACGAGTTCAGTCCATGTTAGAAGATTGTGATTTACTTAGAAGATTTAATATTATTTGTGATCTATCATTGATTGTTACGACCTGAACTTGCGAGTGTCAAAATAAACACATGCCAGACCGATCACTCACTAATATATAAACAATCTCGACTCAACACTCAATTTCCAACATATAACAGAGATCCGAATATGTGCCATAAGTCAAATTCTCTAAAATATACAGTTATAAAAGAAAAACAATTATGCTCCCTATAGAACGAGCTAGCAGTGCTGACCTATGCAGGGGTCCTACTAAGCAAATGAGTGGCAGGTACTCCAACTCTTCACCCAGGCTCTAAACCCATTCTCAAGCAATCTATGGGTGATCATTACCTGCAGAAGGGAATCAAATAAGGATGAACTTTTGAGAGCTTAGTAAGGTTTCTCAAGGTTGCAAAGGTATTGTGAAATGATTCAGTTCAATGATTGTTTTGCGAAGAGTTTCAGAGTGATCACTAATAGTTCGATAATAATATGGGAAAGAGTCTTAACTCACTCCCTTCGATCAAATATCCAAACAATCACTATCGACTATCATGCAGCAGATTTAGATAATATTGAGATGAACACAGGGTAAAAGATGAGCAAAGCCACACAGGCCGTGCACAATAACAGATGAGCAAAGCCATAAAGGTAGTGCATAGTAACAGACTACATCTGCATATGTACAAAGATAACTAGCCCATCAAGGTATTAGCCTATGTTCCACGCAGTAACAGACCAACCTTATAACGCCTCCTAATATGGAACATATTATAGAAAAGACTCCCATGTCAATATTCAGAAGAATAGCTTACGCATTTCAACATTCATATCAATACTCGAACATACAATACCTAATGAGCGTCAACAAGAGTTTCAAAACGTGATTAGGGTTTCAATGGCAATAATATATGCTAATATCAATCCATACTCAGAGCTCAATAACAGTCACGAATGACACAAAAGTCTATACACAAGCACAAGTTGATGAATTTAAGGTTCGGATAGAAACCCTTACCTCAGTCAGAAGTTAAGCTACCTCAACCAAAATTTCTCCACGATAACCTAAAGCGGACAAATTAATTATCAGTATATGATCTACACGATGGTGTTATAAACTCGATACTAACTCCCTAAACATTGTGCATTGCTCCCCTCAAAATAATCTGCTCACCAATATGTAAAATTACCAAAATATCTTGCCACATATCTAAAATTAACAAAACACCCCTTGCATCCATCACACCAACAAAAATTCTAAAAATAGTTCAAAACATCCTTTAAGCAACCTAAGTTAATTATTGGAATAAAAACTTGTTCGGAGAATTTTTTTACTCAAAAATCCCTATCCGGTATTTGAAATGAGCTCCGAGAGACCGGTTCATTAAAAATAATAATCAGATCGAAATGCAAAGAAACTATAGGCATTGAAGTCATTTGGCATCCTAAAATTTTCAATATCATAAGGTCCTCTGAGAAATTTCAGACAAAAATAAGCTAGTTTGATATATTTAATAAATCAAGAAGCCCTTTTAATAGATCAAATTATTTGGCATCCTTCTCGGACACGGAAAATCTCCACAAAATTTCACAGTATAGGTCTCGTAAAATTGACATGTGCATCTTTTTTGCACTTGGCCAAAATATGAGCAAAAACAATTTTTAGAAAATAAAGTTCGGGACAGCTTAAAAACTAACCTCCTATAGTAAGAATTACACTTACTATTCATATTTATACAAACCAAACACACGCCCTTTCACCCTCAAACGCACACACCCTTCTTCTACTTACTACTGAACACATACATGCAACACCTACTTCACACACAAAATACATTAGTATACACACACTAAAACACCTAGGCACATACTAACACACCTAAACGCGTGGGTGCACGTACGCGCGCCGCACGCACACACAAAGACACACACTCCCATACCCATACACACACAGACACATACACATACCACACACACCCCACACAGACACATACGCACACACACACACAGCCCCCCCCCCCCCCCCCACACACACACACATATTAACACCACACAATACATCACAACACACACGCACACATGCCTACACATACTAACACACACTGAACACCCACGACACACACTAAAACACAAAACACCTTCACCGATTCCACACACACACACACACGACAACACACACACAAAAACACACACAAATGTGCATGCACACATCATTCACACACACACCCTACTACCTTTCAACACACTCCTTGCACCAGCACAAACACACATACAAACACCACTATACAGCCACTAAAACACACACACACATAGAGCCCTAGCTGCTGCTGCCGCTAGCAGTGATACACACACGCACTTAGTTAAACAACGTATTCCACAATTCAAAAAAAAAAAAACACACACACACACACACTGTAAGAGCCCCCTTTTTATGCTAATAATGATCATATTTGTTGGAAAATAATTACGGGATAAATTATTAGATGAAAATTGTCGTTAAACCATCTCTGAAGGATTCGGTCGAATGAGTCCTGATTCATTTGAATCAATCTTTGCTAGGCAGGAAAACCTTAGAGCCACTGGAAGATTCATTCGAATAGAAACTTTTGCTTCGAATGAAATAAATTTTAAACCAAGATAAGAAGCGACTAAAGGATTCAGTCAAATGGAAAGTTTTCGGTCGAATGGAAATGCTTTCGGTTGAATGAAAAATGAAGTTTGAGGAAGACAATTTCGCGACTGAAGGATTCAGTCGGATGAAAAGTTTTCCTTAGAATGAAAGTGTTAGATTTCCTTTTTGTAAATATTAGAAAGTTTTAGGTACATTTTGAATAAGTATCTAAAGTTTTAGGAGTGTTAGTTTAAATTGTCAACTTAGGACTTCTTCCTATAAATAGCTTCTTTTCCCTCCAACTCTTATTTTTAGTTCTCTTCCTTCTCTTTCTCAAGGGTTGAGAGAGAGGGGGAAAAAGGCTTGGGAGGCTCTTTAGGTTCTAAGGTGGCGTTTTAAGGATTGTGTACCAAGAGTTTGATTAAGGTAAGGGATTTCGCAATTCTTGTTGTGCTAAGGAATTGATACGTAGTATCGCTTTGCTAGTTGTTGTACGGCTTTGGAGTTTTGTTCAAATTGCTTCGTATTTGCCTTTGTTGCTATTTGAGTTCCTAATTCGTAATTTACATATGATCATTAGAATGAACAACCTTTTGTTGAAAAAGGGAGTTTTTAAGACTTTTGCAGTCACATAGTGACTTTTGCAGCCACCTTAGTGGCTTTTGTAGTCACTTTACGTGACTTTCGGATAGTCCTCACAATGACGGCTATTACGCTACTTGTCGGGTCTTCTGCCAGATAGGGAGATTGAGTTTACTATTGATTTGATTCCTGGTGCAACACCTATCTCCAAGGCACCCTACAGGTTAGCTCCTACTGAACTTAAGGAACTAAAGGAGCAATTACAAGAACTCTTAGCTAGACAAGGGCATGATTCGTCTTATCGTGTCTCCATGGGGTGCGCCGCTACTATTTGTTAAGAAGAAAGATGGGAGCATATGTTTATGTATCGGCTATAGGGAGCTTAATCACCTGACAGTCCGAAATAAATATCCTTTGCTTAGAATCGATGACCTATTTGATCAACTTCATGGTGCAAGGTACTTCTCGAAAATAGACCTTCGGTCGGGGTACAGTCAACTTAAGGTGAAGGAGGAGGATGTACCAAAGCTGCTTTTAAGACGCGGTATGTCCATTATGAATTTTTAATAATGTCTTTTGGTTTGACGAATGCTCTGGCAGCATTTATGGACCTTATGAGCAGGGTGTTTAAAAAGTACTTGGACCAGTTTGTAATTGTCTTTATAGACGATATCTTAGTTTATTCCAAGAGTGATGAGGGGCATGAAAAACATTTGACTATAGTCTTACAGATTTTGAGGGAGCATAAACTCTATGCCAAGTTCAATAAGTGTGAGTTTTGGTTAGAACAAGTTTCCTTCTTGGGTCATGTAGTGACTAAGGATGGGATATCCATGGATCCTACTAAGATTGAAGCATTTATGAATTGGGAGAGACATACCTTTGTGACAGAGATTAGAAGCTTCTTGGGATTGGCAGGTTATTATAAGAGGTTTATCAAAGGTTTTTCTCGCATTTTTATCCCTTTGACCCAGTTGACGAGGAAGTATGCCAATTTTTTGTGGATAGAAGAATGTGAAAAGAGTTTTCAAGAATTGAAGAAGCGTTTGATTTCGGCACCAGTCTTGACACTGCCATCTGAATTTGGAGGGTTCGTCATCTATAATGATGCATCATTACAAGGACTTGGTTGTGTACTTATGCAATGGGGTAAGGTAATTGCTTATGCCTCCAGACAACTTAAGCAGCACGAGCTAAATTATCCAACCCATGACTTAGAACTAGCAGCTGTGATTTTTGCACTAAGGATTTGGCGTCATTATTTGTACAGTGAACCGTGTGAAATCTATACGGACCATAAGAGTTTGAAATACATATTCACACAAAAAGAGTTGAATACGAGACATAGACGGTGGTTGGAATTGTTGAAGGACTATGATTGCACCATTTTGTACCATCTAGGTAAGGCTAATGTTGTGGCGGATGCGCTAAGTAGGAAGAATACGGGAAGACTTTCTGCTATGCTTACCACACAACCTCAATTGTTAGAAGAATTGGAGAAGTTAGAAGTCGAGGTAAGATTTCCTCATTCTGGAGGGTATTTAGCACATATGTAAGTTCAACCATCATTGATAGAGAGTTAAGGTGACTCAAGCGTCAGACCCTAAATTGATCAAGATTAGTGACAGAGTTAAAGAAGATGGTTACACAGATTTTAGATTGGATAACGAGGGTGTTCTTCGTTTGGGTTCTAGACTGTGTGTTCCCTCGGATCCGGAATTGATGAAGAAGATTCTCTCGGAGGCTCACAATTCACCTTTTTCAGTTCACCCGGGTAGTACCAAGATGTACCAGAACTTGCGAAATGTTTATTGATGGAATAACATGAAGAGAAAGGTAGCGGACTTTGTGGCTAGATGTTTGGTGTGTCAGCGGATTAAAACAGAACACCAGAGACCCATTGGGAAGTTGCAACTGCTTGCTATTCCAAAGTGGAAGTGGGAGCATATAACGATGGATTTTATGGTTGGACTGCCGCCAACTACAAAGCGACACGATGTAATATGGGTGATAGTTGACTGGTTGACCAAAGCAGCTCATTTTTTAGCCATAAGGAACAAGGATTCGATCGAGGTACTTGCTAACTTGTACATTCAAGAAATACTTAGGTTGCACGGAGTGCCCTCAGCTATTGAGTCAGACAGAGACCCTCGATTTACCTCAAGCTTTTGGGGTGGTTTGCAAGAGGCCATGGGTACATGACTAAACCTTAGCACGACTTTCCATCCACAAATGGACGAGCAATCTGAACGAACTATCCAGACATTGGAGGACATGCTACGAGTTTATGTTATGGATTTTTGAGGTAATTGGGATGATCACTTACCATTGATAGAATTTTCTTACAATAACAGTTATCATGCTAGCATTCAGATGACACCATTTGAGGCTCTTTATGGAAGAAGGTGTCGATCACAAATTTGTTGGGTTGAAGTTGGAGAAAGGAAACTGATAGGTCCAGAACTTGTACAAATCATTGCAGACAAGATCCAAGTGATTATGGACAAACTTAAGACTGCCCAGAACTGACAGAAGAGTTGCGCAGATATGAGGCGTCGTGAGCTTGAATTTGACGTTGTTGATCGCGTGTTTTTGCGAGTATCCCCGTGGAAAGGAGTCTTGAGGTTTGGGAAGAAGGGAAAGCTATCTGAAAGGTACATTGGACCGTTTGAAATCTTGGAGCGAGTTGGTACACTTGCTTATTGTTTAGCTTTGCCTCCTAATTTGTCAAAGATACATAATGTTTTCCATATTTCAACCTTGAGAAAGTATGTTTTTGACCCTTCGCATGTTATTGAGCTTGAGCCTATTCAACTTAGGGAAGATCTATCTTATGAGGAGCAACCAGATCGCATTCTAGAACGCGATGAACGTGTCATACGCTCTAAGAGGATAGCTTTTGTGAATGTATTATGGCGTAACCATTCTGAGAGGGAAGCTACTTGCGAACTCGAAGATGATATGCGCAAAAAACATGCTCAACTTTTCGATGATTAAGGTAAGTTTAATTTTGGGAACAAAATTCTTTTAAGGTGGGGAGAATGTAAGAGCCCCCTTTTTTATACTAATAAGGATCATATTTGTTGGAAAATAAATTATGGGATAAATTATTAGATGAAAATGGTCGTTAAACCATCTCTGAAGGATTCTGTCGAATGAATACTGATTCATTCGAATCAATCTTCGTTAGGCAGAAAAACCTTAGAGCCACTGAAAGATTCATTTGAATAGAAACTTTTGCTTCGAATGAAAAGCATTTTAAACCGAGATAAGAAGCGACTGAAGGATTCAGTCGAATGGAAAGTTTTCGGTCGAATGAAAATGCCTTCGGTTGAATGAGAAATGAAGTTTGAGGAAGACAATTTCGCGACTGAAGGATTCAGTCGGATGAAAAGTTTTCCTTCGAATGAAAGTGTTAGATTTCCTTTTTGTAAATATTAGAAAGTTTTGGGTAAATTTTGAATAAGTATCTAAAGTTTGAGAAGTGTTAGTGTAAATTGCCAACTTAGGACTTCTTCCTATAAATAGCTTCTTTTCCCTCAAACTCTTCTTTTTAGTTCTCTTGCTTCTCTTTCTCAAGGGTTGAGAGAGAGAGGGGGGGAAAAAAGGCTTGGGAGGCTCTTTAAGTTCCAAGGCGGTGCTCTAAGGATTTCGTACCAAGAGTTTGATTAAGGTAAGAGATTTCGCACTTCTTGCTGTGGTAAGGAATTGATACGTAGTATCGCTTTGCTAGTTGTTGTACGACTTTAGAGTTTTGTTCAAATTGTTTCGTATTTGTCTTTGTTGCTATTTGAGTTCGTAATTCGTAATTTGCATATGATCATTAGAATGACAACCTTTTTGTTGAAAAAGGGAGTCTTTAAGACTTTTGTAGTCACATAGTGACTTTTGCAGCCACCTTAGTGGCTTTTGTAGTCACTTTACGTGACTCTCGGATAGTCCTCACAATGACGGCTATTACGCTACTTGTCGGGTCTTCTGCCAGATAGGGAGATTGAGTTTACTATTGATTTGATTCCTGGTGCAACACCTATCTCCAAGGCACCCTACAGGTTAGCTCCTACTGAACTTAAGGAACTAAAGGAGCAATTACAAGAACTCTTAGCTAGACAAGGGCATGATTCGTCTTATCGTGTCTCCATGGGGTGCGCCGCTACTATTTGTTAAGAAGAAAGATGGGAGCATATGTTTATGTATCGGCTATAGGGAGCTTAATCACCTGACAGTCCGAAATAAATATCCTTTGCTTAGAATCGATGACCTATTTGATCAACTTCATGGTGCAAGGTACTTCTCGAAAATAGACCTTCGGTCGGGGTACCGTCAACTTAAGGTGAAGAAGGAGGATGTACCAAAGCTGCTTTTAAGACGCGGTATGTCCATTATGAATTTTTAGTAATGTCTTTTGGTTTGACGAATGCTCTGGCAGCATTTATGGACCTTATGAGCAGGGTGTTTAAAAAGTACTTGGACCAGTTTGTAATTGTCTTTATAGACGATATCTTAGTTTATTCCAAGAGTGATGAGGGGCATGAAAAACATTTGACTATAGTCTTACAGATTTTGAGGGAGCATAAACTCTATGCCAAGTTCAATAAGTGTGAGTTTTGGTTAGAACAAGTTTCCTTCTTGGGTCATGTAGTGACTAAGGATGGGATATCCATGGATCCTACTAAGATTGAAGCATTTATGAATTGGGAGAGACATACCTTTGTGACAGAGATTAGAAGCTTCTTGGGATTGGCAGGTTATTATAAGAGGTTTATCAAAGGTTTTTCTCGCATTTTTATCCCTTTGACCCAGTTGACGAGGAAGTATGCCAATTTTTTGTGGATAGAAGAATGTGAAAAGAGTTTTCAAGAATTGAAGAAGCGTTTGATTTCGGCACCAGTCTTGACACTGACATCTGAAGATGGAGGGTTCGCCATCTATAATGATGCATCATTACAAGGACTTTGTTGTGTACTTATGCAATGGGGTAAGGTAATTGCTTATGCCTCCAGACAACTTAAGCAGCACGAGCTAAATTATCCAACCCATGACTTAGAACTAGCAGCTGTGATTTTTGCACTAAGGATTTGGCGTCATTATTTGTACAGTGAACCGTGTGAAATCTATACGGACCATAAGAGTTTGAAATACATATTCACACAAAAAGAGTTGAATACGAGACATAGACGGTGGTTGGAATTGTTGAAGGACTATGATTGCACCATTTTGTACCATCTAGGTAAGGCTAATGTTGTGGCGGATGCGCTAAGTAGGAAGAATACGGGAAGACTTTCTGCTATGCTTACCACACAACCTCAATTGTTAGAAGAATTGGAGAAGTTAGAAGTCGAGGTAAGATTTCCTCATTCTGGAGGGTATTTAGCACATATGTAAGTTCAACCATCATTGATAGAGAGTTAAGGTGACTCAAGCGTCAGACCCTAAATTGATCAAGATTAGTGACAGAGTTAAAGAAGATGGTTACACAGATTTTAGATTGGATAACGAGGGTGTTCTTCGTTTGGGTTCTAGACTGTGTGTTCCCTCGGATCCGGAATTGATGAAGAAGATTCTCTCGGAGGCTCACAATTCACCTTTTTCAGTTCACCCGGGTAGTACCAAGATGTACCAGAACTTGCGAAATGTTTATTGATGGAATAACATGAAGAGAAAGGTAGCGGACTTTGTGGCTAGATGTTTGGTGTGTCAGCGGATTAAAACAGAACACCAGAGACCCATTGGGAAGTTGCAACTGCTTGCTATTCCAAAGTGGAAGTGGGAGCATATAACGATGGATTTTATGGTTGGACTGCCGCCAACTACAAAGCGACACGATGTAATATGGGTGATAGTTGACTGGTTGACCAAAGCAGCTCATTTTTTAGCCATAAGGAACAAGGATTCGATCGAGGTACTTGCTAACTTGTACATTCAAGAAATACTTAGGTTGCACGGAGTGCCCTCAGCTATTGAGTCAGACAGAGACCCTCGATTTACCTCAAGCTTTTGGGGTGGTTTGCAAGAGGCCATGGGTACACGACTAAACCTTAGCACGACTTTCCATCCACAAATGGACGAGCAATCTGAACGAACTATCCAGACATTGGAGGACATGCTACGAGTTTATGTTATGGATTTTTGAGGTAATTGGGATGATCACTTACCATTGATAGAATTTTCTTACAATAACAGTTATCATGCTAGCATTCAGATGACACCATTTGAGGCTCTTTATGGAAGAAGGTGTCGATCACAAATTTGTTGGGGTGAAGTTGGAGAAAGGAAACTGATAGGTCCAGAACTTGTACAAATCATTGCAGACAAGATCCAAGTGATTATGGACAAACTTAAGACTACCCAGAACTGACAGAAGAGTTGCGCAGATATGAGGCGTCGTGAGCTTGAATTTGACGTTGTTGATCGCGTGTTTTTGCGAGTATCCCCGTGGAAAGGAGTCTTGAGGTTTGGGAAGAAGGGAAAGCTATCTGAAAGGTACATTGGACCGTTTGAAATCTTGGAGCGAGTTGGTACACTTGCTTATTGTTTAGCTTTGCCTCCTAATTTGTCAAAGATACATAATGTTTTCCATATTTCAACCTTGAGAAAGTATGTTTTTGACCCTTCGCATGTTATTGAGCTTGAGCCTATTCAACTTAGGGAAGATCTATCTTATGAGGAGCAACCAGATCGCATTCTAGAACGCGATGAACGTGTCATACGCTCTAAGAGGATAGCTTTTGTGAATGTATTATGGCGTAACCATTCTGAGAGGGAAGCTACTTGCGAACTCGAAGATGATATGCGCAAAAAACATGCTCAACTTTTCGATGATTAAGGTACGTTTAATTTTGGGAACAGAATTCTTTTAAGGTGGGGAGAATGTAAGAGCCTCCTTTTTTATACTAATAAGGATCATATTTGTTGGAAAATAAATTATGGGATAAATTATTAGATGAAAATGGTCGTTAAACCATCTCTGAAGGATTCTGTCGAATGAATACTGATTCATTCGAATCAATCTTCGTTAGGCAGAAAAACCTTAGAGCCACTGAAAGATTCATTTGAATAGAAACTTTTTCTTCGAATGAAAAGCATTTTAAACCGAGATAAGAAGCGACTGAAGGATTCAGTCGAATGGAAAGTTTTCGGTCGAATGAAAATGCCTTCGGTTGAATGAGAAATGAAGTTTGAGGAAGACAATTTCGCGACTGAAGGATTCAGTCGGATGAAAAGTTTTCCTTCGAATGAAAGTGTTAGATTTCCTTTTTGTAAATATTAGAAAGTTTTGGGTAAATTTTGAATAAGTATCTAAAGTTTGAGAAGTGTTAGTGTAAATTGCCAACTTAGGACTTCTTCCTATAAATAGCTTCTTTTCCCTCAAACTCTTCTTTTTAGTTCTCTTGCTTCTCTTTCTCAAGGGTTGAGAGAGAGAGGGGGGGAAAAAAGGCTTGGGAGGCTCTTTAAGTTCCAAGGCGGTGCTCTAAGGATTTCGTACCAAGAGTTTGATTAAGGTAAGAGATTTCGCACTTCTTGCTGTGGTAAGGAATTGATACGTAGTATCGCTTTGCTAGTTGTTGTACGACTTTAGAGTTTTGTTCAAATTGTTTCGTATTTGTCTTTGTTGCTATTTGAGTTCGTAATTCGTAATTTGCATATGATCATTAGAATGACAACCTTTTTGTTGAAAAAGGGAGTCTTTAAGACTTTTGTAGTCACATAGTGACTTTTGCAGCCACCTTAGTGGCTTTTGTAGTCACTTTACGTGACTCTCGGATAGTCCTCACAATGACGGCTATTACGCTACGGGTATGGGTTTCGTACCTTTGGGCCTCGCACCACGTGCTCACTTCTAACCCCGAAATTGTGCGACTCAAACCGGGCCTCGCACACGATCAAACTAACCGAAAACCCTATACACTACTTAATGTGTAACAATGCCCCAAAGTCATAATTAATTACAAAAAAAATACTTTTATAGCTTAAGACATTATAGAAAGTCCAAATATGAATTTTCTGAAATTTTGACTATTTTTGGAATTAAAAATAATTTCTTTAAATACAATAAAAACCTATAAATAGCCATAATTATTTCTAGCTGAAAATGAAGTTTCATAAATTTTACAATAGCTTTACAATATACAAGGATAATACAGAAATTAAAATCAAGAATTAAAAAGTATCGAAATCAATTTAAAATCATCCGTTTAGCTAAATCAAATGCGATATGGATAATAATAGCAAATCAACTCTAAAATTTACAAAACTGAAACTGAATTGTCTTTGTGATACAAAAACATTACTAAAATTTTTCCATAATTTAATATGATTTTTAAAGGCTCTAAACAAATTTTAAAATAACTGAAATTACAGAAAATATTAAAAATACCAAACGATATCAGAAAAATGCGAAATTTTAACAGTAATTCTAATATTTCCCTATGATCATTCCTGTAAAGTGTCAACATTTTTCAACATGTGCACGATATCCAACAGCCATGTGGTACAACTGTGCAAGCATAGTGTACCACTTTACTGCATAAACCCATCACTGTTCATCATCTTCTTCTTCTTCCACCTTAACTCTCTGTAACAGTCACTCAGCACTCTCACAGGTCAATCATGGTAGCCCTTTCCCTTTTTTTTCTCCTTACACTCACGCTAATACACAAACACATCCTCACATCACACACACAAAAAAGAAAGGCGCCCACACACAAAACCCATTAAAGCTACTGCCTTCCCATTCTTGCCCAACACATACACACACGTACAGTCTTTTTCCTCTTCCACTACTCACATAAAATTTCATTCCATTCACAAATACAAACACACTGTGATCCCACCATTTTACACACTTTTTTTCACACACTTCCTCACCCAAATGCTATCCATCCACTCCACCAATGTATACACACATATGCCCCCACCTTCACTGCCTTAATGGCAATGGTGCACACAAACATGTAAATTACTTTCATGCACCCCCACCTTGTATCCCTCATTGTCTCTATCATCACTCGTGTATATATACTAGCTACCTGTACATGAAGAAAATAAATGAAATGAAAACACTTCCTTTTACTTTACACGATTTACCTGTATCTCCATGGGGTGCACTCTGCAAACTTATCTCTTCATTAACCCATCTTCTACACACACATACTCACACATGGAAGCCCATTACACACACAGAGAAATTACACTGGTTTTAGGGCAGCCGTGAAGCCCCAATCTTGCTCCCTCACCTCTGTTTCTCTCTCTAACCCGCATCCTCCTCATCTGCTTCTACTCACTGCTACCCTTTTCACGATCACACACTACCACCGCAGCTACCATGGTTTCCCTTTACTAACGATTCTCCCCCTCACGGCTAAAGACCATTGCACATATACATATATACATGCGGCAATTCACTCATAAAAAGACTGAAAATGTCAAGAGGACTTACCGAAATTCTTCACTACTTCGCCGGAGTCCTTGACGGCCTTCTCTTCTTCTCTTCCTCCTCCTCCTCCTCTCCTCTCTCTCCCTCTCTCTCTCTCTGTTTCTCTTTTTGTCTTTGTGTTTCTCTATAACTCTTCCTCTCTATTCTCTTAATCTGACCTTTTTTTTTTGTAACCGACAACATCATAAAGCTCAAAAGTTAATTTTGTCTGTTAAATCCTAATTTTTCTCCTTTGTTCCCGCTCTAATTTAGCTTCCAAAAGTAAGGGGTTGACTCTTAAACCAAAAAAATCAGATTTTTTAGTTATCCAATAGCCCCCTATAAAATTAAATATTCAAGTAACCCTCTTTTAACTCACTAATTAATTATTGCACCCCCTTTAAAAAAATTGTCGCGAAAAGTTGATAATAAAAAGTCGGTCACACTAATTGTCACTAAAGACCTATATCGGTATCACTTATACTGCATCAGTTAACTTATAACGTATGGTTTCCTAAAATTTTTGCTAAGAATCATAATATTTAATGTTCACCAATTTTGTCGCTAAGATCTCCAAAAATATCATCACGCTACTTATCACTAAAGACCTCAATCAGTAATGACTATCGGTAAATTATAACTTATAGTTCCTAAAAATTTAGTTGCTAAAGGTTACTAGTAAAATAACGTCTATACAAATCGACCTACATATTGCGTATGAAAATTGCCACTAAAAATTAAATCAACCGACTAGATAATATCACGGTTCGGGGTGTTACATGCTATGTTTATACCTTGGTGTAATTGAGTATTTATTTAAAATGCAATGATATTAGGACTTGGAGTATTCTTGGTAACGGCTCCCAAGTTCGGGGGCGTTACACACACACACACACACACACAGAGAAATTACACACTAAAAGAGTGGATTACCTTCAAGAATTTACACCAGATTTTTTTCCTCTCTCTCTCTCTCTCCGATTTCTCTTAGATTTTCCTTATATCTTTGTTTTTTTTTTTGTCCTAAAGTTCCTATTTTATTATCTATATAAATTATTAGACTAGTCACCACCCCAAGTAGGAGGTGGCATAATTATCATGAAAAGTTTTCATAAAAATTTCCTAATTATCATCATTTATTTTCTCGACCAATAGATAATTATTTCGGACAACTCGGAAAAATATGGGATATTACATTTATATATGTGATTAATAATTGATTTATATAAATATGAAGATAACTCCCAAATCTGGTACATCTAATATGATCTAATCAGATATAATTACCGAATTTGGGAGCAGATAATGTCATGAAATTTAGGAAAAGACATTAAAATATTATGCGATATATCGACCGATTTTCAACAAACTGGCCAGCTAATTGACCTTTCTCAGCTTGCGATTTCTATCAATTATTCTATTTCATCTCTAGATCGCAAATTGAGATAATCATCATTACCATTTCTGGTGCCTCAGGTCTCCATAAAAGGGGTATTTGGGCTACATTTTTAAGGACCAATCTGAAGAGCTTTTATACCATTTTGTTCATAAAAGTGGTAGATCGTCTCTAAGGAGAAATTCATAGCTTCATATTTTACTTCTTTATAGTCGTAAGTCACTTGCATTATGGATTCGTCACAAAGTGTTCCTGACGTTTCTAGGCAAGCGCATCCTCGCGGTATATATACAGCTTTCTAGGCCAGATTATATTTTAATTGTAACACCCCAAATTTTTACTTTTATCAAAATTCGTATTTTGACTTTAACCTAATTAGTTTTGGGGCCTTTTCGTAATTTTAGAAAGCTTTGGTTGAACTTGAGAAAAATGCCTAATTTGGGGGGTTTTTAGTAAATCTTCCAATTAGAGTCAACATATTTAAGGGGGCTTATGGAGGTTGCCGTCCCCAGAAATTTCTCTGCATTTTCTTTACATGAAACCCGAGAGAGAGAGAGAGAGAGAGAGAGAGTTCTGGCGATTGGGAGGTAAGATTTAACTGGCAATATCTCATTCGTTACTTATCTGGTTGATGTGTTCCCCCACTTTCTGAAAACCTTGTTATGTCTACCTTAACTTTTCAGTTTTAAGTTTCCTCATAAGCTCAGTTCTTCATATTGAAAAATAATCTTAAATTCGATGCCTGTGGAAGTCTAGATTTTTTTTTGTTTTTGGCAGCCACTTCGAATTGCCATAGAATCTTCATTACTTATTGGAACTTAGCAATTTTTATATTTCTCGAAACCTCAAAAAGTCTACTTTAACTTAACTTTTTAGTTATAAGTATTTTGAGCTTCATTATATTTCTGCTTCAAAATAACCATTAAAAAACTGGTATGTGCAAAGATGTGTCGTTTCTATTAGCCACTTCGATTTGCTATGAAAAATTCGTTACTTATTGGTTTTTTGTGATTCTTATATTTATAGAAACCTTAGAAATTCTAATTTGAGTTTGTAGTTTTGAGTTTTCTGAGATTAGTTATATTTATGCTTCAAATCATCCATTGTATAAAACTAGTCTCCGCATAAGTATGCTAATTCTAGCAGCCACTTTGATTTGATTTAGATTCCTCATTACTCATTGGTTTTAAGTGATTCTTATATTTCTGGATATATATATATATATATATATATATATATATAGGTTTCTATGATTCTTCATGTTTTTGTTCCAAAATTGTCAATGTATAAAACTAGTTTGCACAGTGATATGTTGTTCCTAAAATTGCATACTAGTTCAATTCTATTTGTTCTACACTAATCATTTATCCTTTGTTTTAAATGGAATTGTACATTCTGAAAACCTTGGGAATCCTCTATAACTTTCAATTTTTTTTTTACTTTCATTTCTTAATGAAAATTGTCTTTAAACAATGTTGGTCAGGGCTAAAATTTGTTGTTCTTGGACTGCATATTACTTCCCCTCGCCTTCCTATAGAATATCTATTGTCAAACGGTTTTCTATGATCCTTACCGATATGAAAACTTTGATAGTCTTCTTTGACTCTCATGCTTTGTGTTTGACTAGGTACTGTTTAGTATAAGGTTTGCTTGATGGGTTAGTTAAATTGAGTGAGTTGAGAGAAGCTTAGCAACTGTCGGTGAAATCTCCGAAGTACTTATTAGTTCAAAAAACCCATCTAGTGGCTTAAAAAGATGTTTTGATTATTTTTGGGTGGATTTTAATAGATTAGTCATCAAGGGGTGTTTGGTAATTTTACATAAGTCTAGGGGTGGTTTGGTAATTTTCCTTACTTGGAAGCGAAATTTTGTGAGCATGCATGTTGAGTGTCAAGAATTAATACCTGCGTGATTTATCATTTAGGTTTCAATAGACGAGGGGTAAAACCGGCATTCGAGCAAGTGCGAAACCCGGTTAGCAGTTCAGGTAAGTATTACTGGCATGTTCGTGCTTATACCCTATTTTCAATGCTAAGCATATTATGTACATGATTTGTACCGGTTAAACATTTTAAGCTTTTTTAAATGCTACTGCTTTCGTTCTAATTGTTTGATGGGAAGCCAAAATGAGTTGCCATGAATGTTTAACGACTACTTGTTATTCACGTTATTTTTTAGGAATGAGATGAAATGTTGTTTATGGTTGTTGTGCCCCACATCTAACAAGAAAAAGTCAGATTTCGGGAAAAAGTTAACAAGACTGTACGTTGACGCGCAGTACTGTTGCTACTGGTCACCCATTTGTCCACAATAATGATTATCCCGAGGCAGGTGTGGGATTCGGGTCGGAGTCTGTAAGGCCAAACGCTTATCACAACATACCTTATAATGAATTATTTGATTGAACAATCACTTGATGATATACGTTTATTGTTTTTCATCTCTCCGAAACAATTTCCCTTAACAGTGATATGTTCTCATAAAGTATATGAGTAGTATTTCTTATGAATTCACTTACCAGTTTAGAGTTGAAAATCCATGGCCAGTGATGAAAATATAAAACTATTTGGGGTATGGCAAGTATGTTTACTGGGCCCTAGCTCACTTTTTCATAATTAAGGTGATTACCTAGTTGGATCCGACATTCCTGAGAGTCACGAGGACGTGGTTAGGGGAGAGGATTAAAGTCCTCTTAGAACGTTTGATAATTTTTGGGTTGACATTATAATAGTTAAATTTTATTTTGAGAACTGTTTGGAGCATTTATCTCCATAGAATATCTGTTATTCTTGGTAGTTGAATAATGAGGATTTTATTAGAGATATTTTGAGGAATCCATAAGTATGATCTTTGATCGCTTTGTTAATGGTTTAGCTTAAGTGTTGGTTGTAGATTTTTGTGTACATGTTGTAGTAAGGCCTGGCAAAGCCCATGGTGGAAGTCTAATGAGCCTGCGACCGGTCACAGATCTAGCTCATGGGCCCACCAGTGGGTTTCGTTGGACTTAGGTTTTAGGGTTGAGATTCTATAGATCGAACCCTAAGCCTAAGTTAATCTTTGATTAGGATTAAAGAGCTATGTTAGGAGTGACAACTTCTTTGATGTTCAGCATAAGATTGAGATTTGGGCCAAATATGCAGTAGTACACACTGTTATAAAAATTGGTTATTCATATTGGCTATGTCGAAGTGGTATGCTTCAAAGGTTATTTAACAGTATTGGTTTTTGTAAAACTAGATAGGAAAAATATTTAGTCTATGTGATTTCATGGTTTTGATCCGTTAATTCATAGACCCCCATCATTGTATTTTATTTAGGAAGTACACATAGAGTTAAGATCTTAATAGTCGATGGAGTACGGATAGGAAGATTGAGTTTGATGATATCTTGATTAACCACGTGTTTGAAGTTTTAAGACGCTTGGCGGCATAATTGGAGCAAGTTTTATTGTATTTGTAATGCTAATAAGAGAGTTAATGCTTTAGGCTGAAAGCATGCCAATAGTGTAGCAACTTAACTACTGTTTAACCTCAGCAAAATGTCTTAAAGAAAGTACTGAGATCAGTCTAAATGTGGCTTTGTATAGGCATAGGTTTCGATCATCTGCATCTAAGTATGAGGTTGAGGAGGTTATGAGAACATAAATTAAAACTCAAGGTTCGGATCCTAGAGAGTGAAAGTTAGATGTGTAATTGCTTAGTGTAGTTGGTAATCAATTTAGTGCAGTTGAAGCATGGTAGATTAAAGATTATTTGATTTGTTTTTGAATTTGTAGTGGAAAATTTTAGTTCAGTGAGCTCGTGCTAGCAAAGTCATAAATACTTAGAGGCGGAGTAATGATCTTGTTGGTTGGGTTATCGAATCCTAGGTTACAATATGAATCTTATAGTATGGTGATATATTTGAAGTTGCTGTGAAGTTTACAATATGAATCTATGGGTGTTCTTGCTCCTGTTTTGGAGGTTATATGTAACGTTTGATGACGTCTTTGTTTTGGGAAGAGCTGGCTCAGGACGATAGGAGAAATATGGTAGTAATGACAAAAAACTGAACCAAGATTGTAGAGCAGCTAGTAGCATACAACTAGATGTAGGTAATGTAAGGCTATAGTTTGCACCCCCAGAAGACCGTGACTTCAAAATCGTTGGGATGTGGTGTTATGTCTTGGGGTGAAAGACAATAGAAACATTTGGGATACTCCATTCTAGAACTGGTTATCTGTAGTTGTGAAATTCTGAATGCTAGTCAAATCTGGGAAGTGTAGATGTTGAAGCTAAAACTTGTTGCAATCTCTAGAGCGTAAGGGATGATTAGCGTTAATATTGGAATTGTAATAGTTTAAACTAGTCTGGTTGACATTAGAGCATTACGATTTTGTGGTACTTAAGGCTATAGCAACGATCTATCAAGTTAGTTCTAGAAACCTAAGTTATAATTTGAAATCCTGTAGTGAGGTGACACTTCAGAAGCTTGCAGAATTTGCGACTGATGTTAGTAATCCGTGTCTTAGAGATTATATGGAACATTATGAGGACTTTCCTTCATTGGGTAAAGTTGATCCTCGATGGCAGAAAAGTTCTACTACTAGTTGCGAAAAACCTAACCAGGGTTGTGGATGAGTTGATACTTAATGGCTAGACCGAGATAATGCAAGATTGCGGTTCGCAAGTTTAGAAGCTACTGGGCGTGTGACTTTTGAAAGGTGAGGTGGTCTCTTGAAGTTGGCGACTACAAGAGCATAAGTAGTGATCTAATAGGTTCGAGTTACAACCTCCTGACATTAAAGAATTATGTCCTCAGAATTAAATGTATCTTATACTTCCAAAACTAATGTCTTGCCTTTTAAACATTTTACCATGATAGTAACCAATAAAATGGCCCAGCACTGTCTAAACTCCGCACTACAATTCATGCCTATCAAAATCCAACAATTTTACATGAAAGTTCTGATTGTTGGATTTTGATAGACACGAATTGTAGTGTGGAGTTTAGACAGTGCTGGGCCATTTTATTGGTTACTATCATGGTAAAATGTTTAAAAGGCAAGAAGTTGGTTTTGGAAGTGTAAGATACATTTAATTCCAAGGACATAATTCTTGAAGGTCAGGAGAATGTAACATCACTAACTTTTACTTTTATTGGAAATTCATAATTTGCCTTTGACCTAATTGGTTTTGGGGCCTTTTTGTAATTTTAGAAAGCTTTGGGTGAACTTGAGAAAAATACCTAAAGTTCGGGGGTTTTTTAGTAAATCTTCCAATTAGGGTAAACATATCTAAGGGGAGCTTATGGGGGCTGCCGTCCCCAGAAATTTCTCTGCCTTTTCTTTACGTGAAACTCTAGAGAGAGAGAGAGAGAGAGAGAGAAACCGAATTCCGGCGTTTGTGCCGTAAGCTTTAACTGTCAATATCTCAATTCTTACTTATCTGATTGATATGTTCTTGTACTTTTCTGAAAATCTTGTTATGCCTACCTCAACTTTCCAATTTCAAGTTTTCTCAAAATCTTAGTTCTTTATATTAAAAAATGACCTTAAAGTCGATGCCTATATAAGTCCAGAAATTTTTCTGTTTCTGGCATCCATTTCTAATTGCCCTAGAATCTTCATTACTTACTGGATCTTAGCGATATTTATATTTCTAGAAAGCTCAAAAAGTCTAGTTTAAATTTGTTCTAGTTTTCTGAGACTCATTGCATTTCTGTTTCAAAATAAATGTTGAACAAAACTGGCCTGCATGTTTCTCTCAGCCAATTCGATTTGCTATAGAAAATTCATTACTCATTAGTGTTTTGTGATTCTTATATTTATAGAAACCTTAGAAAGTCTAATTTAGTTTGTAGTTTTATTTTTCTTAGATTCATTATATTTTTTCTTCAAGACAACCATTGCATAAAATTAGTCTTCACAGAGGTATGTTGTTTGTGGCAACCACTTCGATTTGATATAGAATATTCACTATTCATTGCTTTTTAGTGGTCCTTATATCTGGAAAGTTGAGAAAGTCTACTTTAACTTTTTTGTTTGGAGTTTTCTAAAATTCTATCTGCTCCAAACTTTTCACTGTAGAAAATTAGTTTGCGCAATGATTTGCTGTTTTTAAAATTCCAGACTAGTCCAATTCGTTTTGCTCTAGACTAATCGTTTCTCCTTTGTTTTAAATGAACTTGTACATTCTGAAAAATCTTGGGGAATCCTTTATAACTTTTAAGTCTTTTTTTATCAAATACTTTTATTTCTTAATCAAAATTGTCTTTAAACAATGTTGGTCAGGGCTAAAATATGTTGTTCTTGGACTGCATATTACCTCCCTTTACCTTCCTAAAGAATATCCATTATCGATCGCTTTTCTATGATCCTTTATAATATGAAAACCTTGATACATCTTCTTTGACTCTCACGTTTTGAGTTTGACTTGCTTGGTGGGTTAGTTAAATTGGGTGAGTTGAGAGAAGCACGGAATTGTCGATGAAATCCCTTGAAGGACTTCATAGTCTGAAAAACCCATCTAGTGGCTTAAGAATATTTTTAGGTTATTTTTGGGTGCGTTTTAGTATATTAGTCATCTGGGGATGTTTTGATAATTTTACATAAGTCCGGGTGTGTTTCGTTAATTTTCCTTACTTCGAAGCGAAATTTAGTGATAATGCATGTTCAGCATCAAGAATTTATACCCGTTCAATTTATCATTTAGATTTCTATAGACAAGGGTCGAACCGGCATTCAAGCAAATGCAAAGCCTGGTTATCAATTCAGGTAAGTACTCCTGCCATGTCCCTCTGTATACCCTGTTTTCCGTTTCTATGTATATGTATATATGATTTGTACCAACTGGAAGATTTTAAAGCCTTTTGATATGCTACAGCTTTCGTGTTAATTGTTTGACGAGAAAATGAAATAAAGTTTCCATGGGATGCTTATATTCTTAGTTGTTTTTAAATTTGGTTTACTTTGAGTGAGACATAGACTTTTGTCTGGTTGTTGTGCCCCATATCTAACAGGCAAAAGTTTGATTTCGGCACCTAGTCAACGCATTACCTTAGAGAGTGATCGTCCCTTCATCCATGAGCTATTTATCCCGACATGGAAGAGGGGTTCCGACCCTAGTTAGTGGGCTATGTACGCTGACCACAGCATACCGAAGTAATGGTTTAAACTGTGATAGCTGTATGATGAACCTCCTTGATTTCATGCTTCAGTTTTGAGAGTTGTTTGTGCAAGTGTATGTATATATATATATATGTGTGTGTGTGTGTGTGTGTATATATATATATATATATATATATATATATATATATATATAATTTCGTTAGAAGTGATCTTGATTACGAATCGTGAAAAAGAAAATCCATGACATGTTTTTATAAACTCTTAAAATCTATTTTAGGAATATGGTATGCGTCCTTGCTGGGCTCTAGCTCATTCTCTAATTTTTTAGGTGGTGATCTAGAGGAAACCAGTGCCGAGAGACAATTGCTCGAGTAGCAGAGTTTCCTTTTAGACCTTATGACTCTCATTTACTTGTGTTGCTAGGATTGTTAAGATTTTTGTAAGGAGCTTAGGCCTCCAGGAATTTCATTTTATTGACAATGGGGATGTATGAAGATGTTGTTAGTGACAATTGAAGGAATCCTTAAGCATGACTCTTAGTCGTCATTTAATTTTTTTAGAATCTAGTGAGTTTGAATAAATCTTGTGTACAGGTTGTGTCAGGTGTGTCAGGCCTGTCATGGACCTAGCTCATGGGCTCACCGTGGGTTCGGTTCGTGACAATAATAGTCTAGAGTTGTAACCTCCCGGAATTTTTTGGAGCGTTAGTCACTCAATCGATCAATGCTTACTTATTCAATCATCTTGATTCTACTAAGAATACCCCAACACATGTATTAGAGTTTCCACAATAACTCAAATTTTCAAGTCAAAAATCCTAAATGCAAGGACTATATTAATGAACTCAACTAAGTAAGTTACACACCGATTTCCCTCGCATGGGCTAAAGTAAAGAAAACAATGAAAATCAAATCTAAACCAACTCCGTAATCAAGCTCTAGCTAATCCAAGAATCTACTGATGGTTATTACCTGCAGAAGGAAATAGAAAAGGGAGAGTGAGCTTTCGAGAGCTCAGTAAGGTCGCTCAAAATTCAGTAGGGAATACAAACGATTTGGAAAATTTAATTCAATGGCAATATGGGAAGAGATTAATCTCAATCCCTTAAATCAGAAATCAATAGAAACACTTTCGATTACACTGAAACAATGTAGATGATATTGAACATGAGTGATATGCAAAGCCACACAGGCTGTGCAGTGTAATCACTTAGCAAAGCCACAAAGGTGATGCTCAATAACACTGTAGTTACATATGCATATGAACATTAACTAGACTCTTAAGATACTAGCATCTCCTGACAATAACAGACCATCCTTATATCACCCCCGATACAGACCATCCTTATAACTCCTCAATACACTAACTCATGTCAATACACAGTATGCATGAAATTGGGTTTCGAAAGAAAATCCTTACCTCGATCCAAGTGAGCTGAAGCTAGAATGCTCTCGATTAAATCCTCGGAGTTAACCTAGGTTGGCAAGGTTATTTATTAGAACAATATCCATACTACTATATTATAAACCTAATATAACTATCCACAGCGTACCCATTTCTCTACCCGAAATGACGAAATCCAGAGCGGGTTTCACACACGACCAACCTACCCCGAAACTCGTCACTCCTCGAGACTCAGAAATATTCCCAAAAATGTTTTTAACATTCATTAAGCATTATTTATAGCTTAATACAGCACATGGAATAAAAATATAATTTTTGATTATTTTCGAATTAAATATATTTTTTAAATACACTAAAATCCATAAATTTTCCATAATTGCTTCTATCCAAAAATAAAGACTCATAATTTTTATAAGAGCCTTAATATATGCATAAAAGGAATAAAATTCAGAAATTAAAAGGTACTAAAACTATTTCTTTATTTTTTGTTTTGCTAAATTCAATGCGATACGGAAAATGATAATAAATCAACTCCAAAAATTACCAAATTTATACTGAGTCTTTCTTATACTATGAAAACATTATTTTAAGTTTTCCAAAATATTTTCATGGATTGAAAGGCTCCAAAAGAATTTTACATAGCTGAATTTACAGAAAATATTAAAAATACATATGATTTCAGAAAATTGTAAAACTATACCAGAAATTCTATTATAGACTAAGGTATTATACTTTAAATTTTTACATGCTAATGATCACCGTACACTATCGAATGCTTGCGCCGTATTTAACGCTAACCCGATACCCACTAAATGTATACCCAAAACCCACTTCTTTTTCTTCTTCTCCTTCCGTTAACTCTCTGTAACAACCATCCAGTATTCTCACAGGTCAGTCATGGCAGCCCTCTCTCTCTCTCTTTTTTTTTTCACTCACTCTAACACAATCAAAACACTACCACAACTCACACAAACACCTGTTATACACCCACTAATATCACACACAAAACACATGCACACACCTATATTTGGGTCTGTTTGGCAGCCCCTCCTTCATCTTAACCACACTGCCACAACTTCACCACACTCATACGCTTACACAACAACTCACAAATACTATCACACCTGCACTATCTTCACTAATCCACACAAACTCCACCCACTGAAACACCCCTCCATTCATCACACATTGCAACTCCTTTTGCATCAATAAATTATGCACACAACCTGGATTCTCCTTGCTACACCACTACTACAACAGTAGCAATATGCATAACACATACACAGCTGCACCAGCAGCAGTGTAACCTCTTTCATCCTTTGCTTTTCTCTGAAACACACATTGCACACTCATATGTTCTCACTTCATTTAAATCCTTACATAACGCACATGCATTACACACACTCACCTCTTAGTGAATCACTCACAATCATCATCAGGAGTCCACCCAAGACACCACTGTTGCAACAGCAGCAGTGTTCTTACACACACTGAAGCTCACAATCACACATGCATGAAGCTCAAATTTACACTAATTACATTCTTCTACATGTATGCACACCCACTTTCATGCTCAAATCCACAGTTTCACTCTATACACCTTTTAATTTATCATGAACACACACACACACACACACACACACTAAGCCGTGCACTCACCAATGGCAGCCCCTTTCACACACCTCACCAGCACACGCAATTCTCACCATACCATTCTGCTCACACGCCCAAATAACTCACACCAAATACTCATGGCTAAAAGAGAAACCTTCAAACACCCATATATTACACCTAATCACTGAAATGAAATGTAAGAAGGAAAGAAAAAGGAATCGAAACTTACTGGAAAGTCGTACCTCGCCGGACTTCGACACTACTCTCTCGTTCAACCCTTCTTTGCAATGCACCCACACTACACCGGATCACCCACACACGTTACAAACACACTACACCACTTGCAAACACATTCCACACACTCAATATCTATCCTTTACACACATATACACACCAAAAACACACACAAACCCAATTCTCGGCAGCCCCTTCTTCCTCTCTCAACTCCACAAAACCCACTTGTTCACCCACATAAATCACCTCCACACAGCCATCGAGTAAACCCATTTCACACCAGTTCATTTCCCATCCTTAGCCTTTCATCTAATCCAATAATTTTGTGATGCCATTATTCGACTCAAAATCAATTTATCCACTTCTCCATTGACAACTATACGACCTCACAATCTCGTACAATCTAAATTCCAGAATTTCCCTAACCTGAAACACACATATAAATCCAAAATCAATTTTGGAGCCCTTTTTCTCCTTAAGACCCACACACATATGTACAGTATGGCAGCCACCATGGCTGCCCTCACTTCACGCGCAGCACAACCCACAATCCCAGCCCCCTTATTCCTATATAACAATGACAAAATTGAGTGAAAAAGAACTAGAAGACTTACCGGATATTGGAACGACTCGTCAGAAAACTTGTCGGCAGAACTCTCTCTTTCTCCCTTTTCTCATGACCCCTCTCTCTCTCTCTCTCTCTATTATGTAACCGAAAATAAAGTTGAGGAAAGACCAAATTTTCTCACTAATTTCCTTCCCTTGTTCCCTCTTTAATTTGCTTCCAAAATAGAGAGTTGACTAGAAAAATCAATATGTAATTTTTCGCTTATTCAATATCCCAATTTAAGTTTATTTTTTTTTTTTACTAACCCCGCTTTATTGATTGTCGCTAAAGGTTTCAAAAAAATATACAGTTTACGATAATCGTCACTAAAGGCTTCAATCAGTATCACCTATAATTGCTATCATTAAGTTATAACTTATAGTTCTCAAAATTTGTCTCTAAAGATTGTCGATAAAATTCAATCACGCTAATCAACGCTAAATGTTGCTCATAAATTTCGTCGCCAAAGAAATGAAATAAATGGCTAGAAAGTACTAACGTTCGGGGTATTACAAAAGTGTTTTCTATTATTGCATGTAATCTCATTTTCAATTTACAAAATCTCAAAAAGAGTTTTCCTTTTTTATTCCGTAGCTCGAGTCTAAGATCGAAATGTAGCTCACCACCCGTAGGGCCTAATCGAACTACGACGGTTTTGATTATGCTTTGTTTGACTAGATACATAAGGCCATTTAACCCCTGCTGTCAAATATAAACCAATAATGTAGAAGTAGAGCTAGGGTGAGTTTTCTTGCATATTTATGTGTTAGAAGGCCCAAAATCACTAAAAATGAAAAAGATACCAAAAGGGTATGGCAAGCACCTAACATCTTCATGTCGTATAACTTAGTCCATTAACCCATTTTTTAGTTTTCAATAAACTAATAGTGTTTGGACATTTTAGAGTCCTTTTAGTGTTTTTCTAATTTCCCTTTTTTTAATAGAATAAGATTGCGACTCCTAATTTTATACCTCTCCCAGGTCTAGCATTTCTTTGAGGCAGTCTGCTACAGTGGCGACCCTGCTAGGGACTTTTTGGCCTTTTTTGTTTTCTTTGTTTTATATAACATGTACAATATGTTAGAAATGTGGTAATTGTGCTCCTATTTTGTGCCTCACACATGCAACATGATTTTCCCAAATCCACCCACCCGAGGGCAACGATTGAAACCCCCAGATGTTCTAGTTATCAGGATGAATCGAACTGTACTCTCACCTCCAAGGCCTAGTACCAATAGGCCTTCTGATTTCTTGGTATATAAAAATGACTTGTGTAAATGTACCGATGATCACTCGTTACCCAAGTTATAGGGGGGAGGTACTACAAGTCAAGTTGACGGAGTGACCTTACACTTGCCATCGAGAGAGAAACCACATACGTGAACAATCTCAGTGTTCTACCATCTTCTGAGAAAGTAATTATTTGGCATGTAACACCCCGTACCATGATATTACTACCTAGTCAGTTAATTTATTTTTAAGCGACGACTTTCATACACAAGAATTAGCGTCGATTACCATGAGTGAATTTTTATCGGCAATCTTTGGCGACCATTATCACCAGCTGTATTGATAGTGACCTTTAGTGACAATTTATAATGCTCTTAAGTTACAAATTAACGAGGTGGGGAGATTGGAATGCCCAAAATTTTATTTAGTTGACAAAAACTTTGTTTTAGATCTTAATCTAAAGAGTTTGTAGTCTTTTTTTAAAATAATGTGGATGAAATGAGAAAATAGTTAAGGAAGAGGAGGGTCTTTAGAAATATTCCAACCTAGGGCAACCATATATAAATGAAGCCTTTAGAGGACAGCCGTCCAATCTTCTGTAACCACTTTATTTTACGTAAATTAGAGAGAGAGAGAGAAGAAACAAGCTATGGCAAGAAGATTTCAAGGTAAAAATCCCTAGCCTCCCTCTTTAATATTGGCCATGTTATTGGGTGTTCTAGCTAGATATTTATGTATGAATTCAGTGGTTATTGGTGTGAGTGTTAGGTTATTGTGTGTTCTTCAGAGAGTAAGATGTGGATGTGTTTGAGATGAAGGCTCTTGTAGAGCAACATAAGAGTAGGTTAGGGTTTTTGTCATATCTCTTTTATTTCAAATCCGATTGAGATGATTTTACACTTTCTGAAACGTCATTGTATCATCTTAAACTCTTTAGTTTTAATTTTTCTCAGAATCACACGTTTGTACTTTGAAAATTTACCTTCAACTCAATTCACCGTAGGAGTCCAGAACTTCCATTTGTCATAGAAAATTTATTTCTCATGGGTTTTTTGTGAAATTTATATTTCTAGAAACCTCATAAAGTTTTCTTCACTTTTCTGAGATTCGTAGTATTTCTGCTCATAAATAATCATTAAACAAAACTGGTCTGCACAGAGATGTGTTGTTCCTATCAGCCACTTCGATTTGCTATAGATAAGCCATTACTCATTGGATTGTTGTGAACCTACCTCAGAAAGTCTACTTTAACTTTGTAGTTTTGAGTTTTCTAAGATTCGTCATGTTTCTTCCTCAAAATGTTCAATGTAATAAACTAGGATTCGCTGAAAATTATTGTTTCTAGAATTACTTAGCAGTCTATTGCCAAAACTTTTTAAGTCATTACTGAGCATATTTGGGCAAAATGTGAAACTAAAACTCCCCTTATTTTTGTGAAACCTTCAATGTAGAATTTGTTGAGATTTTTCTAGGCATCCAAAGGGCCTGAAATGATTTTATTTTGAAAATAGGTTTTCGAATTAATTGGCATAGTAAACGAAACTATTTTTAGCCAAACATTTTACAGTGATCTGATCTTACTGAGATGCTTGAGCATATGAAATTTTGAAGCATTCTCACACCATTTTTATATACTTTTGAAATAGAATCCATAGCACTAAATTTAAAGAGCGGATTAGGGTTCCGAACAGAAAATTTTGAGAAAGATCTTTTTTGTCCGAAAAACCCACCTAGTCGTTTAAAAGAGTGTTTTGAGTTATTTTTTGGGGTGTATTGGTAATTTGGCACAAGTCTGGGGGCATTTAGGTAATTTCACTCACTTGGGGAAATTTAACACTTAGGCATACTTAAGCGGTAATAAATAACATCTGTGTGGTTTGTTATTTATGTTTCAATAGACAAGAGCTAGGATTGACTTTTGAGCAAGTACCAGAACAGTTGTCGAGTCAGGTAAGTACTCCTGCCATGTTCATCCGTACAACCTATTTTCCAATACTTGTATATGTGTCTGTGATTTTACCAAATGATGGTTTTAAGTATTTGTTATGCTTCTGCTGCTCTGAAATTGGTTTGACAAGACAAATGAAGTAAAAGAATGCCATGGACTGCTATGTGAATAGTTGATCTACACTCGGTACATGTTGAATGAGATGGTGAATTGACTTGGTTGCTGTGCGCCATATCCAACGGGGGAAAGTTGGATTGCGGGCCCTGGTCAAAGGGGCTTGTACGTTAATGCACAGTACTATTGCTTATGGTTCGCCCTTGGGTCCATAGAATTATTTATCCCAGGTGTAGGAGGGATCTCGAACCCTAGTCAGGGGGGCTTGTACACTGACCACATCACACCTAAATTGTGTTATCTGTGATGGATGCAAATGAATTTCTTGATGTTATGGTTCGATTTGAGAATCGTTTGTGCAAGCTCGTGCGCGCGCGTATGTGTACACACACATAATGAAGAACATTTTTGGTGATAATACCGATATTGATTTCTGAGTTGAAAAAGAAATCCCATGGCATGTTTTGAAATCCTCAAACCTATTTTAGGAACATGGTTTGTGTACTTGTTGGGCTTTCGCTCATTCGTTAGAGGATGCAGATCCTTATGAGCAACACGAGAGAAGAATGCCCGAAGAGAACCATTAGAATAATGAAGTGTTTATCAATTTGAGGATTTCAATTTTATAGTTATTATTATGAATGAACTATTGTAGGGAGCTTAGGTCTGCTCAAATTTTTTCGTAATGGTCAAGGACATGTAAATAAGTTTTTTTTTAATTAGATTGTTACTTAATTTTTAAGTGAAACCAATAATAATCAATCAAACTATTTCGGAAATTAGTAAGTTGGATTTAATCTTGAGTACAGGTTGTAGTAAGGCCTGGCAGAGCCTTGGGTGAATGTTTGAATGGGCCTGCGGCCGGTCACGTGCCTAGCTCATGGGCTCACCTGTGGGTTCGGGTCGTGACATGGCCTATGACATATTGGTAAGGAAACTGGCCATTATTCTATAAGCTACGCTGGTATTCTTGCTAAAAGGGAAGACTCTGACTAACCGGCCAGTTTCCGAGCAAGCAACCAGAAGCTTATCAACAAGTGTTATTCTTGCAAATTCGAGCTAGCTGATTTGTACCCCCAAACCTCCAACCCACTGACCAACCGGCCGGTTATCCCACAAGATTACCGAACGGTTAATCAGAACCCTGAACATCCAAAAAATTTCAAATCCAAACTTCCAACCCACTGACCAACCGGCCAGTTAACCTACAAGGTCACCGAAAGGTTAGCCAGAGTCCTATCTTCCCAAGATTTTTCAAAAACCGAAAATTTTCCAGCTGACCAACCGACAGGTAAACCCATAGTGTTACTAGATAGTTACTAAGCACCATGTCTCCCCCAAAATTTTAAAAAATCCGCAAATAACCTCACTGGCCAACTGACCCATTAACCAACCAGGTTTCCAGAAGGTTAGTCAAAACCCCGCAGTTAATTAGTTCCATATCCCCCACATGGGTATAAACTTGTCGGTTCCATACGTGTCTTCTCTGCTTAAACTTTCAAATTCTCTACAGTTAAGGGTAAAAAAGGATGGTATCAGGATTTATCCGAGAAACTCACACAAACCCCAATGGCTGAAGAATTCCCTCAGATGATGGATTTGGTCCTTATCCAAAGTGAACTACAGAGAGACTTTCAGACCAGTTTCGCAGCCCTGGCAGATCGGGTAGGCAAGGACAACCGAGAATGTTGAAAACCTTAAGAAGAAGGGGAGCAAGAAGATGAATCTGAGGTAGAAAAGAAAGAAAGAAGATAGGAAGAACACCAAGTTTGAATCGCAGAATGAGACAGAGGATAAGGAGGGAAACCCGTCGCCCCAGAATGGAAAGATAATTTGGCCACACTCAAATGACAGATTGCCTCGATGAGAAGGGCAGATGAATCGATGGACCTCAGTGCCTTCACCCTGAACCTCAAAGACCGACTATCACCCGAGTTTAAGATGCCAGATATGGACAGGTTCGATTGACCACTAATTCCAAAATTCATGTTAAGATATACATGCAAGTGTTGGCCTCTTACCGAGTCAACCAAAACCAGTTGATCCAACTCTTTTACCGTACCCTGACGGGAGCCATCTCTCGATTGTTCTTCACTTTATATGAAGCCCGACATGAACATGTGATGATGTTGTATTGGAAATTATGAACCAGTACCTGTGCAATGCAGATTTGGATATCACCCCCGGAGAGATTTGGAGACCACTAAGCAGAAGTTGAGGGAGTCGATGTCAGCATTTATAAAAACATAGAGAAACGAGGCTGCTAAATGATTAACCGCCCCACGGACAAAGAGCAAGTCAATATAGTGAGGAACAATATGTTACCGAGATAGGATGAATACATTTTGGACATTATTATACATCATTCAAGGCTTTGATGGGATCACTAATGCAAATTGAAGTTTCTATCAACAAAGGGACAATATCCAGAGAGACAAAGCCCGGAGGTTATCGAGATGATGTAAGGAATTACAATGCCCAGTCTAAGCCTGCATGTCATGACCCGAACCCAGAGCTGGGCCCGTGTGCTAGGTTTTTGACCGGCTACAGGCCCATTAGACTCTTACCAAGGGCTCTGGTAGGCTTTACTCGCTAAAACCAATACAAACTACAGCGGAAACTGAAACCACAATTCCAAATAAAAGCTTTATCTTCAATTTCATTACAATCCTTAATCCTTCATATAATAAGAACTCAAAGTAAGTAATACAATCTCCGGAGATCCACCTTACAATTCGAAGCACTCAGTCATTTCCATTACCTTATTCTTAATCCTAAAATGATAAGTAAGGGATGAGTTTCCATGTGCTCAGTATGTAACAAGTGACCCAACTAGCTGGGCCGTAGCATGTTAGTAGCCCAGTTAACCAAAGTAGCAACTTTATCGAGAGATAAAATTCTAAGAAGTAAACAGAAATTGATTCCATCAAGCATAATAAAGTAGAAGTAAAACAAATCTGAAAGCATAAGAATCATTTAGCATGAAGACATAATTGTAAGACAGTTCTAGCCCAATACTAACTCATACGGTATGCTGCAGTCAGTGTTTGGTCCTATTCACTTGGACCCGAAATCCCACCTCGAGATAATAATCATTATCGTGGAAGCATAAACGACCACTACCACAATACTACGCATCAACATTCCGTCCAGTTGGCAAGGACCAAAAACAAAACTTTCTCACGTTAGATATGGGGCACAACAACCGAATAAGCAAAGCCACCATTTCGTTTATTGTAAATACAATATTTGAACCACTAGGGTCAAACCATCCCACTTCATTTCCATATTCTTTGGAAACATTTCAAGTCCAAAACATATCAGATCCAAAAACCAATCAACCTTGAACTAAGCATTTCACGTCCATATTTCATAACAATCTTTACAACAAATATCATTTACATGCTGCTCCGATCTTAACGAGAAACTAGTGCCGCTAAGAGCAGTTTGGCAAGAAATTCCTTCTTAAAGGAAAAAAGAAAGTCACTAAAAGTAGCTCATTTTAGGTGAACAGTGTTTTCTTTGAAAAAAATAGATAAATATGCAATATATACACACACACGAAACCGCTAGAAGGATCAAAGGTCACTTGGCTTAAAGCTATGCATTTCCTCGATACCAAGATTTGACGTGATGATCACTTGCTACATCTGACCAAAAGAACTATCAACGTCTTTTTGAGTTTCTCTTGAACGAGGTAGTGTCTAGGCGCTCGTCTCCACTTCTTTTAAAAAGTCGCTTAGAGTGAATCTATCAATTTTCTTCAAATTCTTTTATTCTCATCTCAACTTCCCAAAACTCACCACACACACCCACCTACACCGAATGGCAACTAGTAATTACACGCACAGTCGCCACTATGCTGACCAAGCGGCAACACACACATGCATGCCACGCATTTGCTCAATAGCATCACACAATTACACACTATACCACATAGTCGCACAACTCACCTCTACCAATCCATTTTCACCCAACAACCTGCCACTTCTAAAATCCATCAATTAACCTAATACTCACACTTTTACACTACACAAATGCACAATTAATGTGTGATGACCAGACTACACCTTGTCTCTGCCCCTGCATGGGTCGGTATTGTCAACTGGTTATATAATGACTCGAGTTTGTAAAGAACCTAGGTCTGAATAGTTCAAGTTTAAGCAGTTTTGTAATATTATATGTGAAGAATTTGAGTTGATATTGGATTAAATGTTTTGAAGTATGTGTTGGTATACAGGAACTGACAGGTTTGATGTGATCCAGTAGGTTAACGTTTCGGGAGTTCAGGGCGAGGGAGCTCCGGAAGTTCCGGGATGTTACAGTTGGTATCAGAGCAGTTTGGTCTTGTGGTATTAAGGGTATAAGTATATGATTCTGTAGGCACATAACCGAGTATAAGTATATGATTCTATAAGCACGAAACTGAGTATAAGTATATGATTTTGTAGGCACAGAACCACAGGGTATAGGCAACATGATTATGTAGAATCGTATCCGGTTAATAAGAGCGGGGTAGGATGATGGTAGAGTTAAGAAGTCTGCCTTTGACTAGTCATTGTGTTGTTCTTTATTCCCTTGTTGCTATCATCCTGATAACTGTTCATTGTATCTGTATGGTCCGTACCTGGAGCACTGGCATTGGAGATGGTGCGGAGGGCCTAGAGGTCCCCGATAGATGAGATTTCAACAAATTTGCATAAGATGAGCAGGGATTTTTCCTGGTATTGGAAGGACTTAACCAGACAATCTTTAGATGGGGCAATGTACTGTATGAAAGTTTTATGATTGTAGAGGGTCACCTCTACCTAATAGGGGGAAACAACAGAACCAAAAACTGATGGTTACGATTCTAAACACTCTGAACCTAATTCTGATCAGATGACACGAAAAATCTGGCTAACTAGTAGCCAGGAGTATCGAATCCGGTCTAACCACAACCACAATCTCAAGATGAGAGTACCTTGGGTGAACTTAACAAATAAAATGTGCCTAGTTTTAGAGGGTCATTGGACCCTATGGAGGCAGAGAATTGATTGATATAATGGAGAAAATCTTTTGAGCCATTCACTTTAGTGAGAGACAAAAAGGTTGAATTTTTTCTATATGGGCTGAGAGGTGAGGCCGATCAGTGGTGGAAAATGGTAAAGAAGAGTTTGAGTCGTCAACAGTTGGATGAGATGACTTGGGAACAATTCAGGGAATTGTTCCTCAACCGGTGTTTCTCAACAAGTTATCGTAACCAGATGTTGAGGGAATTTGCCACAGTGATGCAAGGAGATCAAGAATCGGTAGATGAATTTGAAATGAGGTTTTCGCGCCTCGCCAGATTTGTAGTAAGGATGTTGCCAACCAAAAAGAGATAGATGCCGGAAGTTTAAGTGGGGCCTTAGGCATAAATTGAGAGATAGGGTCATCTCTGCTCGGTTGACGAGCTACAGGGATTGTGTAGAGTTGGCACGCGCTTTAGAATAATCTAAATCCGGCCAAAGAAAGAGGTACATACAAACGTGGGGTGGACAGAAGAGAAGTAGGCAGGAATTCCTCCAAGAAAGATCTATAGGGGTCAACAAACATCGACAGTTCTTAGCGCCAGCACGGCAAGGTACCCAAGGCTCAATGATGGAGCAGAGACATGGGTTCAGGCCCGCTTTGGATCAAGGATTTAGACCTGAGCAGGGTTCTCGACCAGGGCAGAGTATCAGATTTAGAGGGGCGCAGGGTGTAGGCGCTCAATCAGCTCAGAGAACTAGAGTTGGACCATCACAAAATTTTGGAGTCTGACATACACAAAGTACTGGTCAGGGTGGCAGGTCAACTTCTCCAGACACCCCATGTGTCATGTACGGGAAGTATCATGGCTGTAGGCCATTCTACAGAGTTACCGGGGAGTGCTTCAGGTGCGGCAGTGTGGAGCATCAGGTTCGAAACTGCCCAGTTGTTAGAAATAATCAGTCAACTTCCCGTCCTAAACCTACAGCTAGTGCATCAATAAGCAGAGGTCCTCGTCAGGGAAGAGGACAAGGTCGACAGGGGCAGACTCACCAGTCTCAAGTCCAGCAGAAGCAGAGGCCCGGGACATCAGCTAGACTCTGTTCAATGTCCGCTCAGGGTGCTGCTATATCTGATGCAATGGTGTCAGGTACACTACAGGTAAACCCACTAGATGCTCGGATGATGTTTGATTCCAGAACGACATATTCTTGGGTATCCTTTTCTTTGGTATTCTTTGGGATGAGAACCCGTACTTTGTGAACTGTTCTTGCGATAGGCATTCCGTTAGGAGATTATTTGATTGTCTTACGGTTCTCAGTGGTTTTACTGTCCATGTTTAGGATAGAGATCTTTTGCAGATCTCATCCTATTTGCTGTTTGAGGCTATGATTTCAGACTAGGCGGAGATTGGTTATCCTCTAATCACGCATCCGTAGATTGTCGAGGAAACCCTAGTACTGTTTGTAAAATTGTAACGTATGAATAATGGTTAAGTTAATGATTCGATTTATTCGAGAATGACATTTTTGGGAAGTGATGGTTGTCAAGACTGAGAGTTGGTTTGGGAGTACTATAGGGAATTTAGAATTCCATCTTTTCAGTTCGTTCGTTCTTTTGTATATTGAATTCAAGTACGACTTAAGTGAATGCCAACTTACTCTAAGACGTCGGAGAAGATGTCATTCATATTTGGTCGGCTTAACCCTTCTTCAGAATATTTATTTAGTTATTTTCTTTCCGAATCTATTTGGACTTCATAGGATAGTATCTGGCCCACTGGCCTTGGGAAAGTTACGAATTCCATTAAGGACCAGTAACTCCTTTTGACTTTGATTGCTCCGAGTTGTTGGGTTGACTCTGCTCCGCCAGACATATATAATCGTTTTTGTGTCTGTCGTTTCCTCAGGAATGTCACAGAATTTTGTTGTGAACCCCGAGAGCCAATATGCATGATTTTTATTACAGATTTTCGTGTTTTGATTTCCTTGTTGCGATTATTGTTATCATTATTTGTATAGTTTCACCTACCTGGATATGAGGTTGGGTAGATTCCTCAGCCTCAGATAATATGTGAGCGAGAATAGACTCTGGGAACGTGGATTAAGTTTGGATAAGCTATTCGATGATTTGGTATAAGATTGAAATCTTGGTTGAACAGATGATTGAAGGATAAGGTTATGAGATTTTGTAAATAATGTGACTGTGAATCGGAAGTGATGTGATAACTTAGAGCCTTAACCCTTAGCGGAGGTACAAAACATGAGTGTGAAATTGTATTTCGCGTTGGTTAAGATAAAAAAATCCTCCGTAGTGAATTTAGAAATAGTATGGATTTGTTTGACTTAAAAGGTAACACGTCCTTTGATGACGAATTCGGGAACAACTTAGGCTCGTTGAGATAAGACACCAGAGTGTGCAGCGCAACCATAGTGGTTACAGTTATCCGTCGTTTTGTGAAGTGTATGCAGAATCATAGGTGTGCAGTACGCAGCTATGTTAAGATAACACATTTCTCGGTGATAAATTTGGCAATAGTTTGGACTCGTTGTTTTGAGATGTTAGAGTGCACAGTGGAAGCCTGGTGGCTACAATTTTGCTATCTATTGTGAGGTGTAAGTGCTTATAGGAATTGGGTATCCTATCCATGTTAGCTCTGGTAGAGTGTAAGTCATGTATAACCATCGTTTGGTATTTTAATACACTTTAAGCTTGAAGTTAAGCTTGCAATCATTAAGTAGACTGTGTAAGCGATATAGTCTCTGGTATAGAAACAGAACAATGCAGTGGAAGCTCCAGTATTAAAGTTTAATTTAGTTCGACTCGTTTGCGTTGAATTCGGAGCGGTGTAGATGCGGTATAGGTTCAACTCAATGAGTTTTGTATGAACTAAGTTATTGTTCGTGGAATACAAAACGGTTAGAGCACGAGTGATAACCTGATCGAAATGAGTTTAACATTACGATTAGAATATAACTGTTGCGTCGGGTACTCGTGCGAACGGATGTGGGCATGAAAATTAAGTGTAGCTTAGCTACGGTGCAACATTTATCAGAGTGGCGTAGCAGAAGCGTAGTGCCTGGACGCTATGAGTGATAGAAAATTTGAGACCAAATTTCGAGGATGAAATTGTTATAAGGTGGGAAGAATGTAATACCCCGCATTTTCGAGGTGTTAGAAAAATATTTCCTAAACGACAATAAACATCGAGTGTCTGAAAATTGTAATAGGGTGGTAGCATGGCACACTATTTGACAATTTTTGGACTAAGTAATATTAAACGGGTTTTGGGTTAGGATATAATTTTTAAAAGTTTTGGGGGTCTTTTTGTAAATATGCAAAATATTGGGCTTGCTTTGTAATTTGGGGAAAACCATGTCTTAAAATTTCGCCACCTCCTACTAGGTTAATGACTAAGCTCAAATAAATTATTTAATAATGGATTGGATAATGAAGCCTCGGGTGAAAGAAGAGAAAGAAAAAAAAAGTAAGAAACCATAACATAGAGAAAGGCAGAAAACAGAGAGAGAAGCAGGGGCTTCGACAGAGAAGGAATCAGGGAGAGAGAGGGAGATTGAGGAACAAACCTCAAGGGTAATTCTTCCTTCTTCTTTTTTTCCTAGTGTGTGAATTCAAGCCTTGAGTGTGTGTTTTGGCACTGTGCACTGTGTGTGTGTGTCGTGAATATGGCTGAGCAAGGGGGGATGGTTATGTGTACTTGGGTGCCTCAGGTGAGAATTGGGGGCAATGAAAGCATGTGTTTTAGCTTTTATATGTGTGAATCAGTGTGTGTTTTGGGGTCGTGAGAGTGCATTAATTGTTAGGTGTGTGAAATGTGTGTTGGGTGACTGTGGGTGTGTGTTCTTCAGTGTGTGGGTTGAGTGTATGAAGTATGAAATTCAATACATATATGAGTGTATTGCGTGGGGTAAGGTGTATCAGTGTGTGTTTTGTGGGTGTGGAAGGTGTGCGTCGGTGCGTTCTAATGTTTCAGTGTGGTGGTGAGCATGTTGCAGGTTATGGATATATGTTCATGGCCGTGCAGTGAGGTTGTGTGTGTGATATGAGTGTTTGATTATATTAGTGTGTGTGTGTGTGTGTTTTTATAAGGCAATGAGTATTCTAGTGTTTTGGAGAGTGGGGGTAGTGAATCTGTGTGAGTTTATGAGTGGTGTGTGTGAAAATCTGTGCGGCAGTGAGGAAGATGAGAGGTGTGTGCGCATAAGGTGTTATAGTCTGTGTGTGTGAGAATCTAAATAGTAAATGTTTTTGTCACTAAAAAGGGGGGTTAATTAGGCAGTTTTTCCACGAATTTTTATAAATAGTTTGGACCCAAATTTGACAAAGTCCAAAATAGTAACCCCCAATATTTTCACTGAGACGTACGCTCTGGAATTATTCAGGAATTTTTAGTGTCCGCGAAAGGCGCTAAAATACCCCTGACGTGTAAAATTAACAAAAACACCCCTCTCATATCTAAACTACCAGAGCACCCTTCTCGTAAGTACCAAAACATCCCCCTCAGGTGGAAAAGTACCAAAACACCCCTAGTGGCCCTCGCTCCGAAAAAAACTCACAAACACCGTTTTAAGTAGCATAAAGAAATTTTTGGACTAAGAAGTGCTTCGGAACCTTTTCCACTCGAAAATCCCTAACCGATAATCAAATCAAGCGCTCAGAAACTGGTCCATTAAAAATACCTATCGACCTCGAAATGCCACAAAAATTTAGAAACTAAAACATCTTAGTAACATAAGGTTCTCCTAAAATTTTTGTACAAAATAACTTGATTTGGTACATTAAATAAATCGAGAACCCTTTTTTATAAATACAATTATTTAACGTCCTTCTCGGACACATAAAAATTCCAAAAAATTTGAAGTGTATGTACATCTTGTAGAAACAATGGGGGTCTCTTTTTTACACTTGGCCAAAATCTGCTCAGAACTATTTTTAGAAAATAGAATTCTGAACTCCCTTAAAATTCACTACCTTTTGCGACAAGTGTAATTACTATTCCTCATTATTTGAATCAAGCACACACTTGAACACCCTGCAACACACACAAATTTTCCCTCCTTACCCTCTCTGCTGAAGCACAAATACACCTACTAGTACTACTACTACTACACACACACACACACACACACACTAATTCACCACAAATACACCCACCACTAAAACACCAACACACACACACACACACACTAATACACCTACAACACACCCATACACACCTTTTACACATTATCACACACAACACACACACACACACACGAAGCGCGCGCGTACACATACACACACACACATTGTGTATTTACACACACCAATACACACTGCCACACACACACTTCACACATACACACACCCCCACGGCACAAACACACACACTGCACACACCTACATCGAAAATCACACACACACACACACACACTAAACATATACTAAACAATTAAATAAATTACCATGTAGAAAGTTCTTCAAAATATCTCTCTCTCTCTCTCTTCCCTCATGTCGAAACCTCTGTTTCTTCCTCGTTTTCTTTTCTCTTTCTTTCCTTTAAATTCTATTTGATTAGTCACCATATAATGAACTAGGAGGTGCCCATTTCTTAAGACATTTTTTCTAAAAATTTCACACATGTCATACCTACTTTTCATAATTACTAATAGCCCCCAGCCTTTTCCATAATTACAAATGGCCTCGAAACTTTTCAAAATTACATTTTGACCCAAAAATAATTTTAACATTTCATACTCTACTAATTCCAGAGTATCGCTCAAAATTATCGCCCTTTTATTTTTTGAACCAATAAATAATTATTTCTAACTCCTCAAAAAAGTACGGAGTGTTATAAACATTTAGTCTCTCATTACTAGCATTCAAATATTTAAAGGCAATTCCTAGAGAAACTTATTTCGAATGGCACACCTTCCATTCATTTTTCTGTTGCATCAGGTTATAACCTTTTTTGTACTCCGAAAGTGAGCATTATTGAAACTGCAAAGTTCAACTTTAACCATTGAAAGGATATTCTATCTAAAATCTAGAACAACCTTTAGAACTACCTCATTAAATTCAGTTGTTCTTCTGGAACTCTTAAACAAATTATTACCTTCTAAGCCCTCGCTAATTAGATTCAACATCATTCACGGTAACTGGATCTAGGCATAAAATTTTAGAGGCCACTAGCCCAATTTTTTCAGTGGCTAATTGCATATATACTAAAGGATATGCTCCTTCTACTGTATACTTCAAAGTCATAATAAACATACTCCCAACCCATCAGTGTATTTGGCTGAATTAAAATGAAATATTATTCTAAGGGGGAACATATTGACATTTGAATATCATCACCAAATCTCAATATTAATCGTATACCACCTAGCAAAATAAGACAAAAAACAAATCCTAAGCAAACGGCGCCAACAGGGTCTCTCAGGGCAGTAATCAAGAGAAAGGAAGTAGATCAATAATTATAGCTTACACTCTATATTCAACTTCTTATGAGTGCCTAGGAGATCAAACAGGTTTTACCGATGTTGGATGGCAGTTCAAACAACACCGTTTAAGATCTGGACTGGGAGTTTATGTCATGAAGCCTTTGAGAGTATGGATGGGGTCAACATCTTTATCTTATGATTCAACAGACCCTTTTGCATCACAAGCACTAGCTTCTTTAAAGGCTTTTGATTAGGCGAAGCAGCAAAAACTAATACATATCGTAATAAACACCAAAACTCATGCATATCATAATATATACCAAAAGCCATGATCCCCAAAGATATCATCAGTGGACTGATAAATATTATTAGCCAACCCAATGACTTAAAGAAAATGTTTTATGTGTGAAAATCATTTTAAGGCAAAACTCTTCGACTATTTTCAAAAAATAGTCCGACTCTTTCGGTCAGTACTTCCTGAGAAAGCATGATGTAATAAAACAGTCAAACTGTTTGAGAAATCAATTGGACTAATTTCTACAACATTTGAATTGTTTAAGTAACACTTCAACTAATTTCTTCAGTATTTCCCAAAAAAAATGACGACCCGACCTTGATTCTTTAAAAACTCATTCAAGGAAGAGAAATTTTTTAAAATTTCTATGAAAATAAAGGCTTCTCTTCAAAAATACTGGAATTAGATTGACATTTCAAAGTCTTGAAAGTGTAAAGAAATTTCTTTTGTAAGAATATATCTTCACTCTCCTTTCAAAATATGCTAAGCTTATGGTTAAAATGGACATACAAAAAAAACTAATTAATTTTGAAGAGTAAGAATGACCGAGACACTAAAAATTTCTCGAAACCTAAAGTGAAGAAACTTGGATTCGATAAATTGTTTTATCCAATCATCCGAGACCCAAGAAACTCTGGATACCTAAAGCTACAAAGTCAAATGCTTATGATGTAAGAAAGCTTGAAGGCAAACAAGTGGATTCTCAATAGTAGGGGACTGAAGGTAGATGACATATTTTCGTTCATTATTTTCACACCTTACTCTGAAAGATGGTGGTCTGGTAACATTTTGGTGACAACTCAGACTGAAGATTATCGGCAAAGGTGAAATTAATAGTGGTCCAAGTTCCATTAAAAATGATAGTTTCGTTGATGGTGTGAGATATAATCTAATTAACGTTAGCCAACTGATTGACAATGGTCACAAAGTCTATTTTGAAGGAAATTTTTTGTCTAAGATCTGCAGTGGGAATCTATGTCATGAAGCATTTGGTAATACGAATGTGCTTAGCAGCCTTTTTCTCATGACATAAAAGATCCTTTTGCATCACAAGCACTATCTATTTTGAAGGTTCTATATTCGGTGAAGCATTACTGTTAACCCTACGGTTATTTAACCTAAGATTATATTTAATTTTGATGATAACTAACATTAATGATTATGTTGTCTTAACTTGCATTGAGTTGATGAAGCAATATGTACAATCTCATACTCATGCAAACAGACTATTAGACGAGCAAATCATTCAAAGACTCTCAACGGAACGCATCAAAGAAAGAATTCGTCGATTGAATTTTACAATGCTTTTATTTCCTTCTTTGTAAACTAGACATAGAGAGTTGATCGTATCGATGACTATATACCTAAAACTTGCTCATAGGTTTTCCTTGCATGTATAAAAAAATTTCATTCTTTGAAAACAAAAAAACTGCGTTTTCAGGAATGCAGTCGACTGCATTGGAATGCAGTCGACTGCAAGTTGGGCAGTGAGGTATTACAGTTGACTACATTCTAATGCAGTCGACTGCAATAGTTCCAGTAGCCTATTACAGTCGACTGCAAGTTGGAAATTTTAAATTTCCAACGGCTACTTTGGGAATACAATCGACTGCAATGGCACATTGCAGTCGACTGCATTTACCGTTTGGCGCATTTAATGCTCCACCAAAATCCAAATGGTCATATTTATTTCCACACCTATAAATACTCATCTTGGGCATAGTTTTCATTCATCAATTGCATTCAAAGCCTTCTTATCTTGCATATACTCAAAGATCAAAGAAATTGTTCAATATCTCTTGGTTTTCATTATTTTCTCATCCATTTCAAAAGTGCATTTATTGTGAGCTTACATTTGAGAGATATACACTTTCATAAGTCATCATACACTCATCTCTCTTGTTCTAGAGCTTAAACTTGTACTCATCTACTTCTTGAGAGTGAAATCTTGTACACATTTCTTCATCAAAAGTTTCTTGTATCAAAGCTTGGGGTTGTCAAGCTTTGGAGCTTTGGGATTGTCAAAGCTTGTTCTTGATGTGGGTATAGCATCAAGGGATTGTAAGCGGTTCGATCTTGACTCGTAAGAAAGATCATACTAGTGGATTCTAGGGCCTTTCAAGGGACTTCCTTGAAAGGGTGGACGTATGCTTGAGGGTAATTCGAGCCGAACCATCTAAATCTCAAGCGTCAAGTATCTCTAAACTCTTCTCTCTTTACATTATTGTTTTATACTTGTGTTGAGATTGGTTAGATTGCTTATTTAAGATATTGTGTTTGAGGTTTGTTGTTTGAAGCTTTTAAGTGTTCATCATTATTCCTCTAAGTTTGTAGTGATTACTTGTTAATTGTTTAAAGTAGTCTTAAACCCCTATTAACACCCCCCCCCCCCTTCTAGGGTTATCTTTTTGGTTTCAATTACTAACTCATGCACATCATAATATACATTAATTGGAAACGCTTCTTGATTGGATGATAGGGCTGGAGATTATTAGTGCAGCACCTGGACCTATCTTACATGCCATTTATTATTTAAGCACCATTTTTCATTCTGGCAGGATTATCTATGCAAGAGACTAACCGACTAAAGTAGTTTCATTGGCTACTCTTGCCTCTAAAGCAAGAAAACTAGTATATCTGGACTAGAGTCCTCCTACATTAGATAGTTATCGACAATGACAAAGAAATAAACGCTCATGACTAGGCTGTGCAGCTTTGTTTTGATAATAAAGATAATTCTGATAAGGTACGCGGAAACATATTCTGTATATAGAGGACTTTCGTCATTATTAATTTAAAATTGCTTTCTGTCACTTAAGTGAAAAACGTGAAAACTTGATTCAAAAAACAGAGCATGAAAAGGAAAGCACCATCTTTGGTTAGTGATGTTTAAGATCTCGTTAATGAAAATGAAGAGCTAGATGAGAAATTGAGAATAGCAAAAGATAAAATTGCTTTATCATGATTGATTAAGAAATTTCCCACAAGACAATACAGACATAGTAAGGAAACTAAAACTTCTTGAATTAAAAAATAATAATAATAGCAATGTGAACTTCAAACTATCAACTAATAATGATGAGCTCCAACCTCAAATGGGAAGACTTGTTTTGGAAAATGGAAGGCTTGAAAAAGAAATTGAGGATCCAACCAAGTTCACTTAAGGAAGAGAAAATCATGAAATAATTCTTGGAAAACAAAGGCGTGTCTTCGAAAAGAGTGGCTTTGAGTATAAAATTTCAATATCTCAAAAATCAATGGTAAAAAAGGACATATAGAGAAAAGTTGTATAAGTTTGAACGATAAGAATGATCAATACACTAAACTTTCTCCTAAGCTAATGTGGAGAAAATTTGATCCAAAAAAATTTGTTTATAACATCCAAGAGCCAAGAAAGTTTGGGTACCAAAAGGTACAAAGTGAAAAAGTTTGTGATGTAGGTATAATTCAAAGAAAAATTGGTAATGGTTCAAGTTCCATTCAAAATGTTTATTTAGTTGATGGCTTGAGCCAACTGATTGACAGTGTAACAAAGTCTGTTTTGAAGGAAATCATATTCTAAGATATGGATTGGAATCTATGTCATGAAGCCTTTGAGAGTATGGATGCACTCAGCAACTTTTTCTTACAATTCAACAAACCCTTTTGCATCACAAGCACTAACTGTTTTGAAGGATTTAAATTGGGTCAATCCTCAAAAAGTCATGCATATAAAAAAAATACACCAATTCAAGGTGCTTACTTGATTTGATCACAGTGCTACAAATGACTAGGGCAAAAGTTGAGCCGATGTTAGATGACATTTATTATGTTTGCATTGTTTCTAATCCCGCATAATTATCTTAGGACGCAAGAGACTACTGACTGAAGCAGTCTCATTGGCTACTTTTGCCTATAAAGCAAGAACACAACTATGAATGGACTAGACTCCTCCTAGATTAGATATTTCTCGATTTTTCTTGCCTGATGTGTACAATTTTTAGCTTTAAATGTTAAGTTGATTATGTAGTTGGTTAACTACCAAATAGCTAGGGCAACAATCTAAACCCCTCTATTGATGAGACGTTTTTACTATTTATGATAACAAATAATTTACCTAACGTCCTAATCACTATAATAAAACAAGTTTCCTTTTTTGTTTTATGTTTAATATGAAAATCAGAAAGCATGCAACCTTATCTGGTCTTAGTATCCTTGAATCATCAGGCCCAACTACGAAACAATATAGAAGAGTACTCTAAAAGGTTAAGAAAGGAAAAAAAGAAGAAGAAGCGGTTTGGTGTTTTGAAGAGATCAGAATCACAGAGAAGTTGTTTCAAAAGTTGTAATAGTGTATCTTTGGAGCTTATTAGTCGATAATCATGTTTGACATTGTTAGCTTGGTTAGGTCGAGCTCGTGATCTACATTAAGCAATGTTTTACATGCTATCTACTCAAATTCTCGTATTCACCAGATGCCACATTGCAGCAAAACTCTGAAGCATCTGAAAGTTCTCTATTAGCACTTAGCCCGGATGTTAATCTATTGTTAAGTTTGATTTAAGGTCACTCACATAGTCCCCCAAAATATCATCAATGGACTAAAAAGGTTGTTAGCCAATTCTATAACTTAAAGACAACGTTTTCTATGTGAAAAATGTTTCAAGGACAAACAACTCGACTTTTTCAAATAACGGTTCAACTTTTTCCTCTAGTAATGCCTGAGAAAGGTTGCTAACTGAAATGGTCAAACTGTTAGCAAAACCTAATCAGAGTTCCTGTCCATAGCAAACTAACAAAAACAGTTGAACCGTTTGAGGAACAGGTAAATTGTTCAAAATAAGTTCGACCAATAAATTTGTTTTTTGATAAACAGTTCAACTTTGTACAAGAAACAGTCCCACTACACTAACCTTGTCAAAAATAGCTCAGCTGATTCTTTATCAGTCCAACTAGGTTGATCACTGGTGCTAACAACTGAATTTCATTTCTACAATAGCCTAGCTTTATCAATTAGTTCGACATCTTTTGAATAATAATAGTCTATTTGATTTAAGAAACCATTCGATTGGTTTATAAGCTATTATTCTTTTTAAGAGTTTTCATGGTAAGTTATTTCAAACTATGATTCTCATACCCATCCTCTTTAGAATTAACTCTTAATTCCTAAGTTTACTTTTCTCACTCTCAAGCTCCGAAAAAACTTATCAAAAGACTCTTTACATGAAAAAGTTAGGAAAAGGCTATTCAATTGAGATAAACCTATTCTGAAATCTTTACTTATGTCAGACATTCTCGAAACTAAAGATAGGGGTTCAAGTTGGATCCCTTAGGCTCGAGAACCACGTGAGTTTTGAACCCAATTAGTTCGATTAGGTACATAGGCTACTTAGAGGTGTCAAACAACCAGGGCCTGGGGTCCAGCTCGCTCCAGCGCAAAAAAAGGCCGGGCCAGTCAGTTCTATGAACAATGTTAATCTAGGTCCAAAAGGCCAAGGGCCTGGACTAAGGCTGGCCTTAAATTTCCTCCAGAAATCGCCTGGCTCGGCCTGGCCCTTTATAGGTCCAATTTTGGCCCGATCCAAGCCCGACCCAACTCGGCCTCTGAAAAAGCCCAAATTCGGGTTGTTTAAGACCCGGATCTTGCTCGGCCCGACCCTAAAAAAATTAGAAATTTGAAAATTTTCAGATTCCCCCCCCCCCCCCCTTCAAAACAACTATATAACAACTAGTTTGAGGGGTATTTTCATCCAACCTTATTCCAATAATGCTTTTTGCATTTTTACATATTTATCCTTCCAATAACTGCAAACAACTAGTTTTAGGGGTATTTTGATCTTTTATGATGTTTGAGAAATCTATAAATCGATTCATTCTCTTCACATCTTTCACATCAATCTTCTCACTCTCTCTTATCTAAATCCTACAAGCTTTCCTATGATTCTTATTTGTTACTAAGTAGGGGTGAGCAGCGAACCGATAAAACCGATCCGAACCGTTCAAACCGATAGAACCGAACCGATCGAATCCGAACCGATCGAATCCGAACCGTTGATGAGTTTGAACGGTTTGGATTGAGATTTTCAAACCGAGGCCGGTTTGGTTTGGTTCACGGTTCAGGATTTCCAAACCGTCGTTAAACCGAACCGAACCGAGGTTATATAATTATTAAATATATATATATATAAACCAGGGTAGAATAACTTTGCTCACGGCTCACCCTAAGGCTAACTCCTTCAGATTTGACTTCAGTGTTCAGCCACCCTTCTTTCCTTTCCAATTTCCATGGCTACTTCAGTCTTCGATCTCTTCCAATCTTCTTTTTCAGAGACAACAAACCCACAAATAATACTTCCAATCTTCTTCTTTAGAGACAAAAAATCAACAAATAATACAAATTGCAGACCACGGATGATCAAACCAAACCAATCGGCACTCAAGATTCTGTTATCCGCAGTTTTACGCTTTTCTTCCTAGCTCGCGGCCTCGTTCCCTCTCTCTCTCTCTATCTGTTGCATCTGACTTGGCCATGGAAGATTAAAGGTCACCGCAGTCGAGTTTTCTTATATTGAAGTAGAGTTTTCTCACTATATTTCCCAAATTGCAATTGGGTTTTCTCGGATTGAAGTGCTGTCTTCGGCTTCTGAACAGTGAGCATGTGAGTTCAATTTTGATTTCAATTTTTTAGCTTTTACCCATTTCGATTTTGATTTTGATATTTCAATTTTAGCTGCTGATTTCAATTTTGAAAATTTTAGCCTCTAGAGGCATAAGATAGATCGTTAAACTGAGCTTCTTATATTCTGTTGGTATTCGCATAAATGGAACAACTCTTCTAATTCTAATCTATTGGGTCTTCCAACTATTGCATCATTTATATTATAGCTCTTGTAGTGTAAAGTGTAAACATGATAAGATTCAAGAATGATAATATACAACTCACGTTAAAATACAATTCATGTTAGATATTAAGATTTATCCAGTAGTCTGTACTTTGTAGTAGATTCAAGAATGATTAGATACAATTCATGTTAGATATTAAGATTGGGAAAATTAGCTTTGGAGTTTTGACATGAACCGATCCGAACCGTTCAATTTGAACCGTTTGAACCGTTCAAACCGAACCGTTCAAACTGAGGTGTCTTGGTTTGGTTTGGTTTAAGAATTTGTGAACCGAGGTCTATTGGTTCGGTTTGCGGTTTGACCCTCAAACCGAACCAAACCGAACCGCGCTCACCCCTATTACTAAGTACTAACCCTCTCAAAATTTTCAATTACAAGTATTCTTTAATTATTTATTACTTTTGTTCTTTACCAGTTAATTACTCTCAGTTTTAGTTTTTATTCGAGTCAAATTTTTTTAAAAAATATGTCTTCCTTAAGATTATCAAAATTGCATAGCCAAAAACGACCACCACCACAAGCGCCACAAATTTCAAGAGGAACCACCGGTGGTATTGATATCCAAAATTTTATTGAGTTTAACCAAAACAATCTTGATTTTCAATATACACCTTCACAAGATCACCAACATTTTAGTCAAGAAGGCAAATATGTTGGCGACGCTATTCCTTCAAAGCAGAATTTTATCACGATGAGTGGTTGTCGATAGGAAGGACTGAGCAATCCTACCTCAAGTCTGCCAGAAGTCCAAAAGGCAGATAAAAAGCTCAAAGCTAACTGTTGGTATCATTTTGAAAGGATTGCAGTTGATGGTGTACCCAAAGCTCAATGTAAGTATTGTTCAAAATTATTTTCGTGTAGTAGTGGTAATTCACATCTTAATATGCATTAGCTGACATATGCGCCTATTTAAGGCCATTTCCATACTAGCCAAATATAATTATCTTTTGAAGGTAAGTTACTATAAATCAGCGAGAACAAAGAGACTGATTTGCTAAATTTGTTGCTCACGATGAACAACCTTTTAACTTTGCTGATAATGATAAGTATTCTAGATATACAATCAATTACATGCAACTTCTATATGAAAATGTTTATAGAAACACAACTTGGTCTTATGAACTTAGACAGTATAATGCTGCCATCCCTTGATTAATTATTCTGATAAATTTATTGGTAGAGTTAGTTACGTCCGATATTTGAAAATCTCCTTATACGCTGGTTATTTATTTTTTTGTGACGGCACATTGTATTATTTCTGATTGGATTATGAACAAGAATATCATCACTTTTGTATTCCCTGTCCACATGATGCAATACACGTTGCTAAAGTTATAGTCCGAGTATGTAACACCTTTAAATTAACGAGTGTCAGTTTTGATAATGCTTCTAATAATAAAGCTGCAATCAATTGTTAAAGATGAACCATAAACATATTTTAGATGGGAATCGTTTTCACATTAAATGTGTTTGCCATATAATTAATTTTAATTATTCAAGATGGTTTAACTACAACATGAGATATTCTTGCCAAAATGAGGAGTATGGCTATGTTTGTTGATTCTTCGGGTTCGAGTGTGCTCAATATGGCTTGCCTCATAACAAACCATTTACAGAAATCGTGTACATGTGGAACTCCATATTTAAAATGATTTTACATGTTAGCAAGTGTATATTCACTGCCTACTAAAACCATATTCCCATAAAGGTTGCCAACTCCTGACAAATGATAGTTAGCTGCACACCTGGTTGAATTTTTTGAGGTATTTTTCACGTCTACCGTTCGATTGTATTGTATGTACTATCCCACTTCATTTATCGTTATACTAGAAATTCTAAAAATAACTAACATTTTAGAGAAACGGAGACATATGGAAGCCTTTAGTTAGATAGTAAAAAACATGGACCTTAAATTTAATAAATATTCAAAGAAATTGGCTATTGTTTTTGTTATTGCCACTACTTTAGATCCTAGGTTCAAGTTGCAAGGTATAAATGTTTCAATTACAAAAATATGTGAAAAAATGGGTTCCCGGCTAGCTGCGACATGCAAGCTTACACAAATTATGAGTACGTCGTTTGAAGATCTTCATAACTTATATCGAAGTTCCGCTGACGTGCGCGTGCGAGCTACATCATCGAGCAGTCAAATATATTATGGGTTATTTCTTAAGGGCATTAAACATGTAGTGGCTAAACAAGCAAGAGTGGAAGATACTTGTACATGTTCATCTCCATTTTCCTCTTTTCATGAAATTAGTTTATATTCAAATACTGATAGTTATTCTTCATTGTCGATGGATGAGCAAATGAATTTTGATTTGTTAACTTTTTGGAAACAAAATGCAAAAAATTATTAAGTTTTATCCTAGATTTCCCATGATGTACTACCAATGTAAGCATTTACAATTGCTTCATAGTCGTGTTTTTCAGCAAGTGGAAGGGTGTTATATGACATGAGGAGTCGTCTTAACCCCAAGTCACTGTAGTTATGTACTTGTTGGAAGGAATATCTTGATGCAAAATATCGAGAGCAAGATAAACCAGTTGATGATAGGAAGAGCAACAGTTCAAGCATTGAAGATCTTCCAGATGATTAGCTAATTTCTTTTTCTTTTCCTTTTCTCAACTTTTTTGAATATATTTTTCTCAAATATAGTTTAGATTTTAAACAAGTTAAATGTATTTAATGTAAAAAAACAATATGAGAATGTGGTTATTTAATGTAAAATTGGTAATGGTTCAAGTTCCATTCAAAATGTTTATTTAGTTGATGGCTTGAGCCAATTGATTGACAGTGTAACAAAGTCTGTTTTGAAGGAAATCATATTCTAAGATATGGATTGGAATCTATGTCATGAAGCCTTTGAGAGTATGGATGCACTCAGCAACTTTTTCTTACAATTCAACAAACCCTTTTGCATCACAAGCACTAACTGTTTTGAAGGATTTAAATTGGGTCAATCCTCAAAAAGTCATGCATATAAAAAAATACACCAATTCAAGGTGCTTACTTGATTTGATCACAGTGCTACAAATGACTAGGGCAAAAGTTGAGCCGATGTTAGATGACATTTATTATGTTTGCATTGTTTCTAATCCCGCATAATTATCTTAGGACGCAAGAGACTACTGACTGAAGCAGTCTCATTGGCTACTTTTGCCTATAAAGCAAGAACACAACTATGAATGGACTAGACTCCTCCTAGATTAGATATTTCTCGATTTTTCTTGCCTGATGTGTACAATTTTTGGCTTTAAATGTTAAGTTGATTATGTAGTTGGTTAACTACCAAATATCTAGGGCAACAATCTAAACCCCTCTATTGATGAGACATTTTTACTATTTATGATAACAAATAATTTACCTAACGTCCTAATCACTATAATAAAACAAGTTTCCTTTTTTGTTTTATGTTTAATATGAAAATCAGAAAGCATGCAACCTTATCTGGTCTTAGTATCCTTGAATCATCAGGCCCAACTACGAAACAATATAGAAGAGTACTCTAAAAGGTTAAGAAAGGAAAAAAAAGAAGAAGAAGCGGTTTGGTGTTTTGAAGAGATCAGAATCACAGAGAAGTTGTTTCAAAAGTTGTAATAGTGTATCTTTGGAGCTTATTAGTCGATAATCATGTTTGACATTGTTAGCTTGGTTAGGTCGAGCTCGTGATCTACATTAAGCAATGTTTTACATGCTATCTACTCAAATTCTCGTATTCACCAGATGCCACATTGCAGCAAAACTCTGAAGCATCTGAAAGTTCTCTATTAGCACTTAGCCCGGATGTTAATCTATTGTTAAGTTTGATTTAAGGTCACTCACATAGTCCCCCAAAATATCATCAATGGACTAAAAAGGTTGTTAGCCAATTCTATAACTTAAAGACAACGTTTTCTATGTGAAAAATGTTTCAAGGACAAACAACTCGACTTTTTCAAATAACGGTTCAACTGTTTCCTCTAGTAATGCCTGAGAAAGGTTGCTAACTGAAATGGTCAAACTGTTAGCAAAACCTAATCAGAGTTCCTGTCCATAGCAAACTAACAAAAACAGTTGAACCGTTTGAGGAACAGGTAAATTGTTCAAAATAAGTTCGACTAATAAATTTGTTTTTTGATAAACAGTTCAACTTTGTACAAGAAATAGTCCCACTACACTAACCTTGTCAAAAATAGCTCAGCTGATTCTTTATCGGTCCAACTAGGTTGATCACTGGTGCTAACAACTGAATTTCATTTCTACAATAGTCTAGCTTTATCAATTAGTTCGACATCTTTTGAATAATAATAGTCTATTTGATTTAAGAAACCATTCGATTGCAAACATAAGCTATTATTCTTTTTAAGAGTTTTCATGGTAAGTTATTTCAAACTATGATTCTCATACCCATCCTCTTTAGAATTAACTCTTAATTCCTAAGTTTACTTTTCTCACTCTCAAGCTCCGAAAAAACTTATCAAAAGACTCTTTACATGAAAAAGTTAGGAAAAGGATATTCAATTGAGATAAACCTATTCTGAAATCTTTACTTATGTCAGACATTCTCGAAACTAAAGATAGGGGTTCAAGTTGGATCCCTTAGGGTCGAGAACCACGTGAGTTTTGAACCCAATTAGTTCGATTAGGTACATAGGCTACTTAGAGGTGTCAAACAACCGGGGCCTGGGGTCCAGCTCGCTCCAGCGCAAAAAAAGGCCGGGCCAGTCAGTTCTATGAACAATGTTAATCTAGGTCCAAAAGGCCAAGGGCCTGGACTAAGGCTGGCCTCAAATTTCCTCCAGAAATCGCCCGGCTCGGCCTGGCCCTTTATAGGTCCAATTTTGGCCCGATCCAAGCCCGACCCAACTCGGCCTCTAAAAAAGCCCAAATTCGGGTTGTTTAAGACCCGGATCTTGCTCGGCCCGACCCTAAAAAAATTAGAAATTTGAAAATTTTCAGATTCCCCCGCCCCCCTTCAAAACAACTATATAACAACTAGCTTAAGGGGTATTTTTATCCAACCTTATTCCAACAATGCTTTTTGCACTTTTACATATTTATCCTTCCAATAACTGCAAACAACTAGTTTTAGGGGTATTTTGATCTTTTATGATGTTTGAGAAATCTATAAATCGATTCATTCTCTTCACATCTTTCACATCAATCTTCTCACTCTCTCTTATCTAAATTCTACAAGCTTTCCTATGATTCTTATTTGTTACTAAGTACTAACCCTCTCAAAATTTTCAATTACAAGTATTCTTTAATTATTTATTACTTTTGTTCTTTACCAGTTAATTACTCTCAGTTTTAGTTTTTATTTGAGTCAAATTTTTTTAAAAAATATGTCTTCCTTAAGATTATCAAAATTGCATAGCCAAAAATGACCACCACCACAAGCGCCACAAATTTCAAGAGGAACCACCGCTGGTATTGATATCCAAAATTTTATTGAGTTTAACCAAAACAATCTTGATTTTCAATATACACCTTCACAAGATCACCAACATTTTAGTCAAGAAGGCAAATATGTTGGCGACGCTATTCCTTCAAAGCAGAATTTTATCACGATGAGTGGTTGTCGATAGGAAGGACTGAGCAATCCTACCTCAAGTCTGCCAGAAGTCCAAAAGGCAGATAAAAAGCTCAAAGCTAACTGTTGGTATCATTTTGAAAGGATTGCAGTTGATGGTGTACCCAAAGCTCAATGTAAGTATTGTTCAAAATTATTTTCGTGTAGTAGTGGTAATTCACATCTTAATATGCATTAGCTGACATATGCGCCTATTTAAGGCCATTTCCATACTAGCCAACTATAATTATCTTTTGAAGGTAAGTTACTATAAATCAGCGAGAACAAAGAGACTGATTTGCTAAATTTGTTGCTCACGATGAACAACCTTTTAACTTTGCTGATAATGATAAGTATTCTAGATATACAATCAATTACATGCAACTTCTATATGAAAATGTTTATAGAAACACAACGTGGTCTTATGAACTTAGACAGTATAATGCTGCTATCCCTTGATTAATTATTCTGATAAATTTATTGGTAGAGTTAGTTACGTCTGATATTTGAAAATCTCCTTATACGCTGGTTATTTATTTTTTTGTGACGGCACATTGGATTATTTCTGATTGGATTATGAACAAGAATATCATCACTTTTGTAACCTTTCCCTGTCCACATGATGCAATACACGTTGCTAAAGTTATAGTCCGAGTATGTAACACCTTTAAATTAACGAGTGCCAGTTTTGATAATGCTTCTAATAATAAAGCTGCAATCAATTGTTAAAGATGAACCATAAACATATTTTAGATGGGAATCGTTTTCACATTAAATGTGTTTGCCATATAATTAATTTTAATTATTCAAGATGGTTTAACTGCAACATGAGATATTCTTGCCAAAATGAGGAGTATGGCTATGTTTGTTGATTCTTCGGGTTCGAGTGTGCTCAATATGGCTTGCCTCATAACAAACCATTTACAGAAATCGTGTACATGTGGAACTCCATATTTAAAATGATTTTACATGTTAGCAAGTGTATATTCACTGCCTACTAAAACCATATTCCCATAAAGGTTGCCAACTCCTGACAAATGATAGTTAGCTGCACACCTGGTTGAATTTTTTGAGGTATTTTTCACGTCTACCGTTCGATTGTATTGTATGTACTATCCCACTTCATTTATCGTTACTAGAAATTCTAAAAATAACTAACATTTTAGAGAAACGGAGACATATGGAAGCCTTTAGTTAGATAGTAAAAAACATGGACCTTAAATTTAATAAATATTCGAAGAAATTGGCTATTGTTTTTGCTATTGCCACTACTTTAGATCCTAGGTTCAAGTTGCAAGGTATAAATGTTTCAATTACAAAAATATGTGAAAAAATGGGTTCCCGGCTAGCTGCGACATGCAAGCTTACACAAATTATGAGTACGTCGTTTGAAGATCTTCATAACTTATATCGAAGTTCCGCTGACGTGCGCGTGCGAGCTACATCATCGAGCAGTCAAATATATTATGGGTTATTTCTTAAGGGCATTAAACATGTAGTGGCTAAACAAGCAAGAGCGGAAGATACTTGTACATGTTCATCTCCATTTTCCTCTTTTCATGAAATTAGTTTATATTCAAATACTGATAGTTATTCTTCATTGTCGATGGATGAGCAAATGAATTTTGATTTGTTAACTTTTTGGAAACAAAATGCAAAAATTTATTAAGTTTTATCCCAGATTTCCCATGATGTACTACCAATGTAAGCATTTACAATTGCTTCATAGTCGTGTTTTTCAGCAAGTGGAAGGGTGTTATATGACATGAGGAGTCGTCTTAACCCCAAGCCACTGTAGTTATGTACTTGTTGGAAGGAATATCTTGATGCAAAATATCGGGAGCAAGATAAACCAGTTGATGATAGGAAGAGCAACAGTTCAAGCGTTGAAGATCTTCCAGATGATTAGCTAATTTCTTTTTTTTTTCCTTTTCTCAACTTTTTTGAATATATTTTTCTCAAATATAGTTTAGATTTTAAACAAGTTAAATGTATTTAATGTAAAAAAAACAATATGAGAATGTGGTTATTTACGAGCAAAATACACTTTTTTCTTACTTTTTTTTTGTGAACGGTTCACACACACACACACACTAGTATAGAGCACGTGCGTTGCATGTGTATATAGTCGAGAATAATGTTTGAGGTGATATTATTATCTTTTTTGAGATCAAAATAATGTAATTCAATTATGTTCTTATTTCTGTTGTGACTTGTTTTAGAAGAAATGTATATTTGATGTTTTAGAAGAATTATAATCAGTTCAATGCTTGAAAATATTTTATGTAGGCTTCTAGATTGAAGAAATGTTTGATGGTACTGCTGAAAATAAAAGCAAATGGAAAAAATTAAAATCTACGTCTTTATTTTTGTAATAATTTGTTAAATTGATTTATGGTTAAGATTTGTAGTTTTCAAGACTAGATGTTTTGCATTTCATCAATAAGAAATGCAAAACACCTGGTCTTCAACTACAATAACCAAACATATTTTCAGTTCAAACTGACATCATATTTAAACCTTATTTTTTATGCATATATAACCCTTGTTTTTGTTTTTTTTAGTTTTTAGTTTTTCAACATTTTTTTGTTTTTCAATTGATTTTTCACGTATTTCAGTTTCTTTATTTTGTTTTTGTTTTTCAGTTTTTCAATTGGTTAATTGTTTGCTAACCTAAAAATACTAGGAAAAAAAATCACAGTTCTCATTAGGCAGTTGAATATCTAATGTTTATTTCATTTTAATCAAATTAAAATAAGATTAAAAAAGAAATTTCTTTGTTCTATTTTTCTTTTGCATTACATTTTTTATTTTTCAATGTATAAAATAAATTCATTATCTGATGTTCTTTTAATTTCATCAATATTGAAAATGGAGTAATAAAAGAAAGGTAATAATATAATTGACGTAATTAAAGGAGGACATAATTGTTCAAAATTGATTTACAACATTCATACTTTTATAGGTAGTGTGTGTATATATATATATATACAAACAAAGTGGCCCCATTGACACTTGTTTAGCGTGGATCTCCTATCACTAAAAGTACAAGTTCACGACACGAAAACCAAGAAGCCGGTCGTTCCCAGCCGTCCATGTAATGTACATACCTTAAACGGCGAAGATGCACGTCGCCGGTGAAGTGGCCGGTGGACGCTTCAAGAGGCGTGTGCGGTTAAGGCAAGTGTCTCGCGTGCAGACTAAGTAGCCATTAAACATGACTTTTAACCCATCAGAGATAGTGATTAATATAATAATAATCCTTTTAGCGATTGGGACGGCTGGCATTATATATTATGGACATTTATAAGCCATAATAATTTAGCCATCAGAGATAGTGATTTGTTTATAGTACTCATCACATGGGGGGGATGCTTCGGATTCTTATGGGAAGAGTACAAGCTCTGTTTAATACTGTATATTTTACTCCAAGAATCCCAGTGGTAATCTGTTTTGTTGTGTGAGTGAGATTGGGTTTTTCATGCAGGAACGTGCGTTATGTGTTGTCTGAACCCAATCAATCAATGATCAATGAATAGAACTAGGTTCTTTTCTGGGATGGACCATCCACAGTATCCTCCAATCCTAGTTAAGAAGCCAGATTATAAAAATCAGTTCGAGTCAGTACTTAATTGTGGAGGCGCATTAAAAGAATGATGCAAGGAAGAACAGCATGAGTCCATGACCAAGTTGGTGGATGTATTGGCCTATATGGCCCTTTGGCGTCGTTACAATTCCCATCTATGGAATTTATTGGCTGGAGATGATATTTATATATTACTCCGCACAACTAATTTTGTTTTTCTTTGGGGGTGTTCACAAAAAATGGATGGGAACAAACGAGTGCGCATATAGATACGCAAGGCACAAAAAGAGAAACTACAATCGCTAGAGAAGAATATTTGACATTTTAAATCAGATCTTGTATACGAGATAGTTCAGAGGAGAAAGTATGTACCTTGGACATGGTATTTAAAGGGAGCTAAGTTAGCGTGACAGACACTTCTCCTAATACAGCAAGTAAAGGTGGTTAAATATATAGATGATTCCGTAGCTATCTGGTAAGACATACTCCTTCCGTTTCATAAGATCTGGTGACATCTTTTTTACGGTGTCTCACAACGATTGCTTACTTTCCTTTTTCGGTTAGAAACTTTTCTTCATTTTCCAAAAATACCCTTCTAATTAATTTGTGAAAGGGATCACTACCACGTAATCATTTCACTTGAGAGTAAGTGGGAAGACCCACCATCTGAATCATTTCATCTATTATCTTCTTTCTTAACAGTTGTCTCCACCATTATTTCACCTTCTGGTCATTTCTTTCTTCACTTTTTGTCACCATCGCTGCAACTTTCAGCGACCCATCCAATCTTTCACCTTCATATCACCCCATTATTTTAGTCGAGCACCCACAGGTGCAACTCGCCTACAACTAATGTAGCTACCTTTTAGATCTAAAAGAATGATCAACTTATTACTCAGATTCTTGGTAAAATATCATTCTAGACGACCCTCAAGGACGATTAAGCGATGAGTTTAGCAAGACTACTAGGCATGTTACGGTGTTCAACTGGGCATAGAGAGTCGATTGAGGTTTGATGGGGCAAGGCCGGCGTTCAAGCTTGCGGCGCCTAAGCGTTTGACTATTCGACGATCAAGCGTCGTCTAAAGGAAACTGAAGTTAGATGGGGCTGGCTAGTTGTTCAATTAGGCGGCGACTAGGCATTGAATTTGTTAAATATATTTATAACTTGTATGACGAGTTTTCACAATTTTTTAGATCATTCGAAAGACTGTCTTTATAAACAGAGACGGGCATTATGACTTCTTGGTGATGCCATATGGATTGACTAATGCCCATGTGGCATTATGAATGTGATGAATCAAGAATTTCGAGAGTACTTGATCATTGTATGGTCACCTTATTGGTGAATTTATGAATGGTACAAAAAGCGAAAAAGAGCTTGCACAATGGCAAGTTTTGGCAAATCTTAAGAAAGTTAAGTTGTATGTCAAATTCAAGAAATGTGACTTTTGATTGGATAATCTGAATGTATGAAGTCGATGCGGAAGAAGGTTAGGAGATCCCGGAAAAGTTGAAAAGGTGTCAAAACTGGGAACGTCGAACATCGGCGTTTGAGATTAGTAGCTTGCTAAGCTTAGCCGGAGGCTACCGGAGAGTTATTGACAATTTCTCTAAGATGCTCTATTGGAAAAAACTGACTGCGATGATTACTATGCCAAATCATTAAGGATGTGAACAAACTCGAAATCAAAGTTCGAATGGGGAGAAAAGCAAGTAACAATATGTTTCACATAAAAATATGACCAACGCTTATGGATTGAGATAAGGAAACTTAAGGTCAAGACGAAGGATGCTTAAGATCCAACATGGATTTGAAAGGAATGAAAAGGAAAAGGGTTAATTACACTAGGCACCCTCAAGTTATCACTGTGTAGCGCTCTGCACCACAAAGTTTTTTTTCACTATCTGTCACCCCAAATTTTCATAAGTGTGGCACCCAACACCCTCCGTCCAAATTCCGGCCAATAGCCTCACCGGATAAGTAATTTAACTTAAACAAGGGGGCATTTTGGTCAAAAAAGATTGCAATGGGTTTGTCAGGCGGCGGCGCGAGGCTGTTGCCGCTGTGGAGGGCGGGGGAGAGAAGAGGAAGGAAGAGAGGGGCTCGGCATCGCCGATAGGGTTCAGGGACGTTGCCGACGGAGAGTGCGGCACCGGCCTAAGATGCGAAAGAGGGGCAAGGGACAGCGGCGCAGGGCTATTGCGGCCGTGGGGTGGGAAGAGACTTTACCGGCGTGAGATGCCGAAGGAGGGGCGCGGGGCGAGGGGGAGAGAAGAGAAAGGAAGGCAGGGGACGAGGTCGGCGTCGCCAACGGGGGGGAGGGGCGCTGCCGGAGGAGGGGGGACACCGGCGTGAGATGCCAGCTCAAGGGGGTTGGCGGCGGAATTAGGATTTCTGTGATGTTCCAAAAATGCCCTCCAAAGTTCAGCTTATTAATTTTTTTTGCCGAAATTTGGACGGAGGGTGTTGGGTGCCACACTTATGAAAATTTGGGGTGACAGATAGCGAAAAAAAACTTTGTGGTGCAGAGCGCTACACAGTGATAACTTGAGGGTGCCTAGTGTAATTAACCCAAAGGAAAATTATGATTGTGATGAGGATAATAAATACAAGTATGATGGTTGGATATTTGTTCCGCTTAATGATGAATTGGAAAGAAGAAATTATGAAAGGTACTCATAGTTCTAAGTATTGATTCACTCAGAGGAGATGAAAATGTACCGTGAGTTACGACCAAAATTTTGATGGCCCGGCATAAAGATGGATATATCAAAGTATATATCCGTTGCTTGACCTGCCAACAGGTAAAGGTGGACCATAAAAAAATCGTCGGGCAGTTGCAACCATTCCTTGTACCTGAGTGGAAATGGGAACATATTACGATAGTTTTTGTGTCGGGATTACCACAAACGACTAATAGATACACGTCTATTTGGGTTGTAGTGAATAGGTTGACTAAACGGCTCGGTTTATTCTTATTCGAGAAGGTATTCTATTGAACGACTTAATCGGGTTTATATTGAGGAGGTAGTTCATTGTTACGGAGTGCCAGTAACCATTGTGTTCGACAGAGATGTAAGGTTCACCTCGAGGTTTTGAATTTTTTTTTTAATGGAGAAATGGGAACGAAGTTAATCATGAGTAAGGCCTTTCACCCTCAAACGGATGGCCAATCAGAATGAACAATGTAGATGTTGGAAAAATATGTTGAGGGCTTCATTATTACTTTTGGCAGAGCCTGGGATGAAAAGTTGCCTTTAATCGAATTTTCCTACAACGATGCTTATCAAGCGAGCATAGAAATGGCTCCTTATGTAGCGTTGTATGGTAAAAAAAAAATGTCGCAAGCCTATTTGTAGGATATGGTTGGGGAACAAAGACTGTTCTGCACAGAACTGTGCAAAGAAACAAAAGACAAGATGAGGGTTATTCGAAAAAGAATTTGTACTGTGCAAAATTAGCAGAAATATTATGCTGACAATAGGCATAGAGTTTGAGATTGGTGACCCAGTAGTTTTAAAAGGGTCACTGTGGAAAGGAATCATGCGATTAAGAAAGTAGGGAAAGTTAAGTCTGAGGTTCATTGGACCGTTTAAACATCCTATCTAAGATTGAAATGGTAGCTTGCATGATCGATCTACCTCTAAAATTGAGCCAATTGCATAACATGTGTTCACGTTTTCATGTGGAGGAAGTATGTTTGACTATGCATGTGATCCAAGTAGAACCAGTTTAAATTCGAAATAATCTCTCGTACCAGGAGCCACCGATAGAGGTGATTGATAGAGAGAGGAACATGTATTACAATTTAAAAGTAATACCGATAGTTAAAGTTGTATGGAGAAAACATGCGGTAAAAGGGAGTTACTTGGGAACCCAAGGCATTAATGCGGTAATAATATCCGCGATTGTTTGCGGGATAAGATTTCTTCATATTTCGAGAATGAAGTTTTATTTAAGGGGTGGAGGACCCGAATTTAATCTTCCCACAAATTAGATTAAGAGACGGTGTTATTTTTTATCGATAGCATTATTTTATCGATAATCGAGTAATTACAAGGAAATAAGGCGCTAGTTTGGCTTTGGGGTCAAAATACAATTTTATGAAAGTTATGGGGTTAAAGTGCAATTATGAAAAGTTGATTGGTTAAATTGCAATTTTGCAAATATGGTGATTAGTGGCCTAAAATGTGTCATGTTGTGGGGAAACTCTAAGGAGGGTTGGACACCTCCTACTTAAAAGGGGTGACCAACTAATTAAAATGTTAGAAAATTTAATGGGTGGAGGTAAAAGAAAAGGAAAAGGAAAAGAAAGAAAAGAAGGGAAAAAGAAGAAAATAGACAACGAATTCGGCCAAGAAGGAAAAACAAAGAAGAAGAGAAGTGGAGGAAGAGAAAAGTATAGGGGAAATAGAGAAAAAAGGAAAATCAAAAATGAAAACAAAAGGGTACTCTCTCTCTCTCTCGAATTTTCTAGGGTTTATATGTGTTAAATTCATTAGTAGTTTTAGGGTGTATTTGTGGGGCTATATGTTAATACAATCATATGGGCAGTATAGCGTGTGTGTGGGTGTTAGGACTGTGCAAGGTGGCTGTGTGGTGTGTTGTGTAGTGGGGTGATGGTGCTGTGGCGGTGAGGGTGTAGCGGGGTGGTGCCATTGCGAAGAAGAAGGGAAGGGGGAGGGGGAAAAGGCAGCAGCAAGGCTACCGTGCGTGGTGTTGTGTTTGTGTGTCCTGAAGGGGAGAGGGATAGGGGGAAGAGGCCTGCAAGGCTGTCATATAGAGTCCATAAATGTGTGTTTGTCTATGTTATTTGGTGGTGTTTGATTGTTGGTAAGAGAGGTGAAGTGAAGGCAATTTGTCCAATTGTGTGGAGTGTTGTGTGTGGTTGAAAGGGGTGAAGGGAGAAGGGAAGAAGCAGCAGCATGGGGCTGTTGTGTTGCTGTTAGTGCGTGTATGCGTGGGTTTGTGAGGATATGTGTGTAGGGTGTATATATGTATGTGTATTAGGGGGTTAATGTGTGTGAAATCATGTGGTTGAGCGGAGAATTTTGTTAGTATAGGGTGTGGGGCTTGACAGTAAGGGTGGAAGATAAATGTGTGTGTGTGTGGGGGGGGGGGGGGGGTATGATTTGTATTATGATGAACAGTGACTGCACTGGTCACTAAAGGTGGCTAGGATTTAGGCAGTTCACTGTTTGAATTTTTAAAAATAATTCGGAGTTGATTTAGACAAATTACAAAAAAGAGACCCCTGTTATTTTTATGAAATTTACAGCGTTTTTCAGATTTTTTTCGAGATCGGGAATGGGGTTAAGTAATGTTGTAAGTGAAAATTTTACAGTAAATTTTAAAGTAGCAAACCAATGCATTTTTGTGTAAAAATTTGATAAGAACCTTAAAATGATGAGATGCTTTAGAATCTGAAGTTTCGGGGCATTTCGAAGTAGATAGCTATTTTTAGCAAAACCGGCTTCCAAGCGCTTTGTTAAATGTCGGTTATGAGTTTTTGAGCGAAAAATTCCCGAAGGGTTTTTTAGTCAGAAAAACTAATATAGATGCTTAAAAAGATGTTTTAAAGTGGTTTTGGGGCTTTTTCTTGGGGTGATGGCCCCCAGGGGTGTTTTGGTACTTTTTTCTTATAAAATTCTCCGAAGGACTTTTTAGTCCAGAAATGGATGTAGTACATCTAAAAAGGTGTTTTGAATCGGTTTTGGGAATTGATGGTGAAATGGCCATCAGAGGCTATTTTGGTAATTTGTCATGTTGACGCTAAATTTTTAGGAACACGCGTAATTAAAAGTAGTGAGGAATGGTATTAATACGTCTAAAATGAGGGAGTTTGTTATCGCTAATGCGTCGATAAGGCTAGTTAAGGATCCGACTATCGGATCGGAATAACTAGTAGTCATAAGACGCTATGAACGGTTAAATGAGAAGGGGTAAAATAAAGTGTGCGTATATGTTTGAATGGTGCCTGACACGCAAGGTCTTATTTGATTAGGTGATCCCGCTCGTTGTGATTGAAAGTTGCGAAGTGTGTCGACTATAAGCCAATCAGGTAAAGACAATGTAGTTCTAATATGTTAATTCATTGTTTCGATTAGCATGCCATGTTGTGGACGTTTATGTTTAACTCATGTTATTATGATTGGACACCGGTAGTCATTGTGACCGATAATTTTTTATTTGAATAATGTTTTTGAGGACTTAAGGTAGAGTAATTTCCCTTTGTTCGCCCGTTGAAGAAGTTTAGTAAGGATAATGTGTGTCCTAGTATGATATGCAATCCCCTCCGTAGCATACTAAGACACACATTATCCCCTCCGTAGCATACTAGATACACTATGTGGGCTACTGCTAGCTTTCATGTTGAATGATGTTGTTTCCACCATTATGGGAGATTCGCAGTTGCCTCAGATCGGACAAGTCGAGAAGGAAAGTTTTCAAGTGTGCATAACCCTTTTGATATTCTGCTTAGTGGATTAAGGATAGATCACCCAGTTCAGTGTCTCGAGTATGAGGAAGTTTGTTACAGTAAAAACTTCTACACTTTTGCCCCTACAGCAATACGATGTGCTCCCAGGTTGTGGAAATTCTACTACTTTCTGAAAAAGGTTTAGGCCGAAACTGTCAAGGAATTCTTAACTTTCCAGATATGGAGAACAAGAAAGATCAATTTGGCTTAGGATATAAGCCGACCATAAAAGAGAAGAAGGAAGCTATCCAGAAGCTAGTTTATGATAAGAAGGGTAAGGAAAGCGAGAACCATACGAGCATAATCAAGATCCCTAGTATGAAAAGGCCCTTCATTAAAGAAGGATAAAGTGGGCCATTCTATGGATTTCGAGAGCCAGTGTACAGTGTTGAGACCGGGAAGTAGATTAAAGGATGGGAGATCTTCTACCAGTGCTAGTGGGTCGAATACAAAGAACTACCAGTATAGACTGAGTCGAGTATCGAAAGAGTCTCAGATTGGACGGATTTGATAGAGCTAGAAGCAATGACAACATGCTTTACTGATATGTTTATGTCAGTGCTTATCTGTGAAGTGGACGACCAGATCATAAAGCCAGCATGCCTAATCACTCCAGCACATGGTGACATGCAGAATTGGATGATCCAGTATGGATCGCTGAATGTGGGAGAGGTTACCCAAGGAAGTACTGCTGCCAAAGATGCTCCGGAGCCGGAAGACTTAGATGTTTATGTCACCTTAGCCAATCTAAATCTGTTTACCTCTATGTACTTCTAGACTATTTGATTGATAATATGATTGATTTCGATTATCCCTTGGTTGCTGATATAGGCTATGAAGAATTAATCAACTCGATTAATTTAAGGTCAACATAGGCTCCTCCGAAAATGTAAATGAGATCAAAATAGGGGTTAGTTTAGATGAGAGAGAAAGAGAAGAGATCACCATACTCCTTAGGGAATTTATCAATGTATTTGCTTGGTCATATAGTGACATGCCTGTATAGACCTATCAATCATGGAACATTACCTACCTATCATATCAAAAGCCAAAGCTGTCGAGCAGAAACACTATAAGTTGAGACTAGAGTGGTCTCTCAAGGTTAAGGAGAAGGTGATGAAGTTACTCCATATTGGATTCATCCGAGTGATTGAATATCCTACCTAGCTAGCTAACAATGTACCTGTTCCCAAACATCCCGGTCAAAACTGAATGTCCCTAGACCTAAACCGAGCTTCTCCCAAAGATGACTTCCCTTTACCCATCATAGACCTGATCATAGACAACATAGTCGAGCATGAGATGGTATCCTTTGTATATTGTTTTGCAGGGTGTAACTAGATAAAAATGGCTTCTGAGGACCAGGAGAAGACAATCTTCACAACCCTTTAGGGTACCTTTTGTTATACAGTGATGCCTTTCAGCTTAAAAAATGCCGGGGCTACCTACCTGCAAGACACTACCACCCTGTTCCATGACATGATCCATAAGTATGTGGAAGTCTACGTGGATGATATAACTATCAAGTCGAGAAAGAGGGAGGATCATTATACAGTATTGAGAAAGTACTTTGAGAGGTTGAGGCAGTACAAAGTAAGACCTACAGAAGTGTGTGTTCGGAGTCCCAGCCAGGAAGTGGCTAGGTTTTATGGTGAGAAAAAGAAGAATAGAGGTGAAGCCATCCAAGATCAAAGCCATGGTTGAGATGCCTCCACCCAAGACAGGGAAAGAAATTAGAAGGTTTTTCAGTAAAATCCAATATATTAGCTGATTTATATCCCAGCTAACCATGATCTATGAGCATGTGTTCAAATTATTGAAGAAGGATTCAAGTACAGAGTGGATCCCCTTATTCCAACCCTAAGGCCACCTATACCCGGTAACATTTTCCTGTTATACCTGACTGTAATCGATACCGCAATCGAAGCTATGTTAGCCCCACATTTGGAGAACTCGTTGGTTGAGATGGCTTATACTATGTCAGTAAGAAGTTGACCAAGGGGGTAGTCATATACTATCTTTGGTTTGGGTAACACAAAGATTGAGACATTACGTTTTGGCATACCCCATCAGATTATTGACTAAAATGGACCATATGAAGTACTTGTTTGAGAAGCCCATCCTATCTAACCGCACATCCAAGCTGCTTTTGTTGTTGTCAAAATTTGATATCAGCTATGTCAAGTATAAGACGATTAAAGGAAAGGTCCTGGACGACCTGTTAGTGGATTGTCCAACATATGATACTAGCCGATGGGAGGCGAGGTTCCTAAAGGAAAAAGTATGCATCATTGAATCGAAAATAAGGTGGGAGTTGTACTTTGACGGAGTAGCGAACAACAAAGGTTTTGGAGTAGGGATATCGTTAATCTCACCGAACGGAGCCTATTCACTTATAGCTGTCAAGCTGACCTTCGACGGCAGTAACAAAACTGCCGAATACAAAGCTTGTATCATTGGTTTAGAGATGGCCCTAAACCTAGGAGTTAGGGATATTATAGTGCATGGATATTCAACATTAATCGTATACCAGATCCAGGGTATGTGAAGGATCAGGGATGAATGTTTTCAAGCATATCATGCTCATTTGGAGAGAATTATAGACCAGTTTGAAGATGTGAAATTCCATTACCTACCCCAAGTCAAGAACAAATTTGCTGATGCCTTAGCCACCCTAGCATCAATAGTTGACATACCCAAAAAACAAGAGGTAGAACCGTTTGTCATACAAAAGAAAGACCGACCAACCTACTTTTTCATGATAACGCCTATAGAAGAAGACGTAATAGCCGAGCCTTGGTATACCGATGTACAGAATCTTATCTGAGACAAAAAATATCATGAGGGTTGCTCCGTAAAAGATAGAGTAGCTCTGAGACGATGGGCATCAAGTTTTTCATGTGTGATCAAAGATTGTATAAGAGGCATTATAATGGAGAACACCTATTGTGTGTAACCCCGAGAGAGAGTAGCCAACTCATTGAAGATAAATGTACAAGAGAGTGTGGACCACACATGAACGGGCGAATACTAACGAAGAAAGTCCTCCGATAGGGATATTGTTAGAGTATTATGGAGCAACATTGTGTTGAGTATGTGAGAAGGTGTCACAAGTGTCAGGTGTATGCCAACTTACAGCATCTTCCTCCACGAAACTTATACAACATGACCTCCACCTGGCCGTTCTCAGTATGATGAATAGACGTGATGGGGAAGATTAGTCCCAAGAGGTCTAATGGACAAGGGTTTATACTAGTAGCCATAGATTACTTCACGAATTGGGTGGAAGCCTCTTCGTATGTTGTGCTCAATACCAGAAAGGTTGCTCAGTTTATCTGAACAAACATTATTTGTCGATATGGAGTGCTCCGGGAGTTGATCTCAGACAACAGGTTACATTAGGAAGGCAAAGTCACAGACTAGTCAAGGAGTACGGTATTATTCGACATCGCTCGTCACTGTTTCGACTATAGACCATTGGGCTTGTCGAGGCTGCCAACAATAACATAAAGGGTATGTTGAGTAAAATGACAGATTCCTGTATGAGTTGGCCGGATAAGCTCCCTTACACAGTCTGAGGCTATAGGACATCGGTGATAACATTAACCTGGGCTACCCCATATTCATTAGTCTACAGCATGGAGGCCGTACTCCCAGTAGAATTGGAAGTTAACTCTCTCAGGGTGCTATTGAAGAACCAGATAGTCGAGGAAGACTACGTGAGACATAGATTTGAGGAATTGGCGCAAGCAGATGAGAAGAGACTAAAGGCATTATACCACATACAAGGGTACCACAAGTGGATTGCCTGAGCCTTTAAAAAGTGAGTCAGGGGACGCTGACTGAAAGAAGGAGATCTAGTGTTGAAGGAGAACATTGAAAAATTTGGAAGCCGCGAGGAAAGTTTGAACCCAACTGGTCAGGTCGCTATATGATCAAGCAAATCATGAGTGGGGGTGCAACGCTGTTAATCGACTTAGATGAAATTTATTCTCTAAAGTTAGTAAATCTAGATTGACTAAAGAAATACTATGCTCAAGCAAATTTTGTAATTTAACTATGAATGTCCTGATCCTCCCTAAGAACATTTTTCTAGAGCAAATCAATTGATATAACACATAGATAAAGGTACATAGGCAGCCCGTAAAGTTACCTCGGGTGCGGTTGAATTTCAAATTTCAATAGAAAAGTCTTTTATTCCACTGGCTGAAATACTGACTACATGCCGGAGCAAAAAAAATGCCTGCTAGGACAACAAACCTTGCAAAGGCGGCCTACGCAAAAGTTAGGGTAAAGAAAAATGAAAAAGAAATTCTAGAAAAAATAAAAAATGTATGCTACCCTGTAAAGGGCGGCCTAGGCAAAAGTTAAGGCGAAAATAAAGTTTTAAGTCCTATTAGCAACCTATAGGATATTCATAAAAATCTTTTTCATCTTCTTCATTCTTCATAGCGAGGTTGTTTTCATCTTATAAATTCAAGTTCCATGTCTCCATACTTCTCTTAAAAGTCGACCTCTGAGATATAGGAATCACATCCTCCAACTCTTCCACTTGAAAATCCGGTCCCTGGTCTATTTTCTCCTTTCCCTTATTACCTTTCTAACCAAACAACCCTCGAGATAAGCATCCATACCTACCTCCTAGTTCTGAGTAGCTTTGATAGTTGGATTCCTCTTCAATGGTTCCTCCTTAAGCAGCAAAGAAGGGTGCGCTGGCTCATCCATGTGTAAAGACGGTATGGGATTCCCGTCAACATTAAACTTCTCCTCGAACATTTGGGAATCGATCTAAGTAACCCGAATTTTCACCTTTAGCATGAGGATGACGGAAACTCTTTACCACACTTTGAGAAGACTGGCCAGATTCAGGTTCCTCTGGCCCTAAGGCTGTAGCAGCACGAGCTTTCTCTCTCGCTTGCTCCAAATATCTTATCTCATAAGCACTCGAGAAGTCCCAATTCAGCTCTGCCCTAAATTTACTCTTCAAAGACAACACTCTCTCTCGGATGTCAGACCAAAGCTAGTTGATATACTCCTCAGATAGAATTGGGTAGTCGAATCTATACAGTCAACGAACGTGTCACCTCCAATGAAATGATTGAAATATGGATGAGAACCCTAACCTTTCAGAACAGCTTTGATCAGGGAGGGGCTATTGATATTTCCCATGGCAATAAAGATACTATAGAAATTGGGAACAACTTGTTTATACCCAAATTGTCTCAGTATCCGACATGTGAAGTGAAAACTGGAATAACAATATCCCAAGAGGCAGACACAATAGTGCCCGGAGGTTTGCAAAAGTGAATCACGAACTCCCTACCATGAGCAATACCAGCGGTTATCATTGGACCCCCACAAATAGAAGAAGCGAGTCCATTCGTCGATACCTGAATTGCCTTGAAAAAGCAGAGGCCAAGAACGAAAATCACCGAGGCTATATCCATCTATTATAGGTTTGGCTATCAGGCGCATATGGTCCAACAACCACATATACAGAAATATGGCGCTACCAGCAAAAGGAACACTGGGATCCTTATGCACATCCGTGATACCAAGAAAGGTTTCAACCAACATTAGGAGGATTAGGGTTTTACCTTTGGTAGAGACTTGAAGCAATATGTTAGCTAGCCTCACATCAGCAACCCCAGGGCCAAGAAAAGTGAGGTACTTGGCCACCAAGCCTAATGCCAGGGCGGCTACCGACCATGAGCATACTGTTGATCTCAACCAGTGGGTTTAGAAAAGAACTATTCTATCACTTGAGAGATTAGAATACCATCACCTTGAATGAAAGATCTCGTGTGTTCTTTGTTGAGCTTTAACAAAGTCTTGAAAGCATTTCCATAACCGTCTCGGATGACAAGAAAAATGATACGCAGATTGGCCGGGATATTTACCAAGGCCGAGAATTTCTTAAAAGCAGAGCAAAGTTCATTCAAACCAAAATGGAAAACATGATCGCCCTCATCCTAGAATTTGCAAGCAGCCCAAAGAATGTCCTCATGAACCACCACACTCCTCAAGTTCATAACGGATTTTATTGAATCGCTCGTCTAGATGGATCAATTTGATTTTGTTGAAGGAATCCGTCAAAGCGCAAAATTTGAGCTCGAAGATTGTGGGATAATGTTCGAAAGCCATGGAGAGTTCTGAAAAGAAAAAGATGGACAAATTTAGTTATGAAAGGATGAGTCTTGAATATATAGAAAAATAGCCCTAATTAGTGTAAGTTACGAGTCAAAATTTTAAAAAAATCAAAAATTTATCAGAAAAACCATCCGGTTTTTTACTAATCTGCCAGTTTTCACATTTGATGGTTCGTTATTCTGATCAACCGTCTGGTTCTCCCAAGAAAATTTAACTTTCTTTCGATCAATCGGCTGGTTTTGGCTTGAAAATTCGATTATATATCTGACCAACCGTCCAGTTTGGCTTTAAATTTAGGTTTAGATTTGACCAACTAGTTGGTATTCGTCGAGAAATATTTTGGCCACTAACTAACCAGCCGGCTAGTCAGTTTCCATCAAATTTTGTAGGGTTTGCCTAATTTTGGGCCAAACCCTGTATCTTTCAATCCTCAAATTCAAACTCAATTTTTCATCCTTTCCAATCCCAACCTTCTTTCTTTTTGTGCATGTGTGTGAACTTATAAATAAAGTGCATATTAACATACGAATTAACTGAGCATTCATCAACTAATAAAAAAGCACAGAAAAATAGGTGTTTGGATGCATCATTGTTTGAAATAAAAGTCCCTAAAATACTCTAACCACACTAACTTCTAGGCCTACTTTAGACCTAAGAGCTAAGCAGAAGTCATCTTCAGGGTTTCCTCCGGGACCTCCTCGGGCTGGGCTCCTTTTTTGCCTGGACTCTGAAGCCTCATCGACTTCCTCCTCGCCCTCTTCACTTGCTTCTGCAGCCTCTTCGAGAATGGCTTCAGTCTTCATTACCTCGTCCTCACTCTCTTCATCATTTTTCTCCTCATCAGGTCCGGGGGAGAACTCTATTATCACCATCTCCTTGGATTAAGGCTTCTTATATGTATGTCGAAAGATCGCAGCGATTCGGGATGATTTCCATTTCCTCTTTAATGGAGGAGAGGGAGCCTTCTTTTTGCTTCTCGTGACCACTTCCTTGCCCTTGGATGGGGCCGACACCAGTTTAGGCTTCTTCTCCCATTTTGGGTCACAGCTAACTCTTCACACGTTTGTCCTTAGGAATAAGTGGGGTCATCCTAGTGGTAGAAAGGGTTGGGGGCTCTGTAGAGCTTGGTCGGCTGCTCGATCCACCTCCTAAAGGTGGCACCGAGGGGTTGGTAGTAGGTGTCTCTATAGCCTCCTCCAAGGGTCCATACACTGATAACATGCCCCGATTGCTGGACACCATGCCCTTGAGGCTATGATTCATCCTGTAGGCATCTCTAAGCAGTGAACTCGAGACCTACGACAGGAAAAAAACATAAACTTAAAATCTCACATAAATGGATAATGATAAAAGGGGAAAAGTCAAGTCTATAGATTACCATATGGATCGGGGCTAGCTCCTTGGCCCAAAAACTTGAGAGTCCTTTTTTGGCCAGGGAATCGACTCCACCTCTTTGGTCTTCCCCCTCGGGTAGACCGGCACCATCCATGGGGGGAAGGGAATGCCCTCAGTTGCATCAACCTCTTTTTTCCCCTTACTTTTATTCTCCTAGGCCGCCCTCTCCTTTTGGATCTTTTTTAGCCATTTCATGTAAAGAGGAGGCGCCAAATCTTCTCATACGAACGCCTTGTAGGTCCGAGGGTCGGTCGGCCACCGGACGGAGGACAAGGGAATTCCTCTAAGCAAGGTCTACTTCAGTCCCCTATGCACCTTCTAGGTAGAACTCCTTTTTGTGAGGGTCCCACCAATAGCATTTGGCACGGGGTGCGGTCCAACTCCTCGGCATACTCCTCTACCTTGCTCCACCTCCGAGACATGGATTTCTAAATGAAAGAGAAAAAAGAGAGAATTCGATAAGCATCTTAGAAAAAAAAAATTGCAAAATCATGTAGACTATTTACCAGGCGCTCTCTCAACCCGTTGAATCTATCTTGGTGTACAAACTTCAAGACCCTAGCCTTTTCATCCCTGTAGTTCCACCGGGTCATTGTCGGTGGAGTCTCTATAGTGAAATCCTCCACCAGGCAAGGAGAGGGAGAAAAGGGATGAACACCTGTGATGGTTACTCTATTCTTAACATGACCTGAAATTTTTGTCCATTACCCTCTCACAAGATTTAGGGGGCCTTACATCGCATGTTTGCAGGGAAGCGCTACAAATTCACTAAGCAAAGAGAAAACTTAAGGAACCATCCAGTTCATAGGGGAATTGCATAAAAAACCTAATACATGGGTCCAACCCTGTATTAGTGATTTGGTTTTTTTAATTAATTTAGTCCAGTCTTGTTTAATTGGTCAAGTCCAGTATAATTGTCCAACCCAGTCCAGTTGCATGTCTAGTCCTAGTTCAGTCCACTCCATTTAGATCCAGTCCAAGGTCTAGATTATTCTAATTGATATAATTTGTCTAGATGACTTGGAAAAATAAATCATGATTTATCTTTGATATAAAGATCAAATCAATTCATCTTTTGGTTAGGAAATGAGTGATTCCGAATTTGGTACATCCCATTTATGATTTTTCAAATAATTACCAATAATAGGGTCAGATAATGCCTCGAAGTTCAGGAAAATCATATTTAATTAATGGGGTGAACCGACCGGTTTTCGATTAACCGTTTGGTTAGTTGAGTTTTGTCAATCTGTAATTTTATAACTTATTTTAACTTATCTCCAGCCTTGTAGATTGGCATTGTTAATCTTATCAGATTCTGCGACCCTGAGCACTATAAAAAGGGATCTTGGCCTTCATTTTGAAGGGTCGATTTTTAGTCGGTCTAAGAGCTGATTCTCTTTAGAGCTTCTGTGCCATTTCGTTGTGAAGTGACATATTATCTCTCTTAAGAAGTCTAGCCATTCAAACTACTCTTAAAACATATTTTCGTTATGTACATCATGGATCATATGGAGAACATCCCCAAGTCGTCAAAGCAAGCTACATCGCGATGCGATCTTTACTAGCTCTATTAGGATATAAATCATATAGATAGTTTCCCTTCCCTGTGATCACATTTCAATTTAAAAACAACAAAAAGAGTATTTTTACCCATTTCTTATCTAAGTTTATGTCTCAAAATGTAGATTACTCCTCATAGGACCAATGTCGAACTACGGCAGTTTTGATTCCATTTAGTCCAATCGGATACGTAGGCCACTTGACCCTTCCAATCAAGTTCAAGCCAAAAACCTAAAAATTAACTTAGGGTGAGTCTTACAGTATATTGCATGCTACGTGTTTTTTAAGGCCAACAATCAATGGAAACAAAGTAAAGACTGAAAGGGCGTGGCGGGTGCCTAACAACTTCCCGTTGCGTAACTTTGTCCCCGGACCCCTCTCTTGGTTTTGATAGCTTTGTCGTCCTTCTTAGACATCCTTGAGTCATTTTTTAGGTTTTTTCTTTGTCTGAAATTAAATAAGATGGAGACTCCATTTAAAAATCCCTTTGGAGGATTTTTTTTCTAGGCGGTTTTCTACAAAGGGGTCGGCCGAAGCTTATTCTCTTTACAACATGTGTACCATTTTTTCGTAAAGTGATACACTATCTCTCTCGAGAATTTTAGCCATTTATACTCACTTAAAAGTCTTTTTTAATAATTGAATCGTTGATCATATGGAAAGCTTACATGAGTCTTCTAGACAAGCAACTTCACGAGATAATTTTAAAAGCTTTCTAGTTTAGAAAAATGATTTTAGAATTGTCTCACATTCCCATGACCACATTTCTATTATAAAAACCAAAAAATAGTCTTTTCATTTCTCAGTCTAAGTTTAGGATCAAAATGTAGATTACTTCCCACAGGTTCAGAGTCGAACTACAACGGTTTTGATTCGGGTTAGTAAGACTGGATATGTAGGCAATTCGTCCCCTGATGTCGAGTTCAAGCCAAAAACATAAAAATAAATGTAGGGTTAGTTTTACTGCATTTTACATGTTATATGTTTTTAAAGGCCAAAAATTATTAGAAACAAAGTAAAGACCGAAAGGGTGCAGCGGATGCCTAACACCTTCCCCCTGCATAACTTAATTTTCTAACCTATTTCCCGGTTTTTTATAGACTAGTCATCCTTTTGGACATTTTAGAGTCATCTTTTGATTTTTTTTTCCTCACTTTTCCTGTTCCAAATTAAATAAGATGGCGACTCCTAAAATCTTTTCTTAGCAAGAAATTTTTTCCGAGGTGCTTCACTATAACAATGGATCACAATATCTTGTCTGTTATTGCATCTAGAAAGAGTGGTTAGGTGACCAATACATTTTGCTTTGAACGGCTAGGCAATCACAAATAATTTTTCAGGTTAGGAACTGGATGTTCGGATGGCATTTCAACTTCAGAACCCAGCTCCAATTTAGATTGGCACCGTTATGCTCAACCCTAGATAAGGCTTCTTAGACATATTTTATGGTAAGAATAGCCGAACCATAAGGCTAGATCAACAACTCCTCCTTATCATGATAGGAACGCAACATAGTATCCCTGATTTGATTAATGACATTTTGTGGGAGAAAATTTTAAATGTCGGTTAAGATTTAGGAATCATGGTGGATGATGTTAGTTACTCTCGTTTGATCACAATTTTGATTGAGCAGCCCACTTATGCAGTTGCTGAGAAGACCGCAAATGAGCCATTTATCATATCACAAGCTAAGTTTTTCCTCATTGTCATATGATTTATGAGTAAATCCTTGGCTGGCAAATCACAAATTTGTAAGGGAGAAGAGTTTGATATATATACATGTTACTAATTACTTAGTTTGTGCACTCAAAGCATGTAATGCAACGAGAACGAGATTGACCATTGGCAACCTTTCCAAATTTTTCTTGTTTTTTGAAATTATTATCTTCATTCATCTTCCAACAAACTTGCATCCATTAGCTCAGGCATATTTCAACCTTTACCTCTTAATGCACATTCGAACAGAAATATGCATTATCGTGATTTGTATACAAGGTCCCTTAAAAATGGAAATTGGAGTATAAAATTGCGAAATTGGATCACTAATTCCTATTGAACAAGTATGAGTAAAGGATCCTTGGATGAAGAACCGAAAGTAGAATTCTTGCTTGCACATCAACCTAGAATTTTATGAGTTTGAGAAAGTGAATGTGCATATACTTGGTAAAGTTATATATTTGTCATAATGGTCTATTGGGGAATTCCAAAGCCAAAGTTTCAAAGTTCTCAGAGAGACGTAGAGAGGGGGGGGGGGTGGAGAGGGAAGTGGTTGGCCCATTGAAAATTCCAATCCTGAAAATTCTAAAGAAAAGCCAACTCACCTCTCCCCCACAATAGCATCCTACCATATATTTGATAGGATACAAATCATTGTAATTTGAGAAAGGTCGAGGAATGTTTCGTGAAAAAAACCTATATGTTCAAAGCCTTTAAGTTGGAGCACCATATTTGAGAAGGCCAGACCAAACCCAACAAAAAGAACCTGACTTCTAGAGCAAAGTCAATAAGTATCCAACTTTATGCACTCTAACCAGCAACTTTAAAGATAACATATTATATGCTTCATAATACACCAGTGGTAGACTCCTAAAACTAATCTTTGTCATTCGTTCCAACATACACTACAAATAATTACCTTTTAATTGTTTCACTATCTTAGGAGATCCTTGCTCTTTAAAAATATTGCCACCATCTCCATGGTACCCAACCTTCCTATTTTATGTCTAAGATTGAAGTAGTTACCCTCTAAAATATTTGGCAAAAATGACTTCTCAACTAGATATATGGTAGGCAAAGATGCATTGCTAACCTCAATCACATAACCAATGCTACTGTCTGAGAAGTCAAGCCATGTTGACATTGAAGAGAGAGCCATCCATTTTTCAGGTGGTAAACACCTGGTTGGCCTCGCTTGACCACTTCAATAGGCCATTCTGATTTGGGGATAGTTTGTCGGCGGCCTCCTTGGGTGTCGATGCTTTTGCCGTGTTGAGGATGATAACCAATTTTGAATTGAGCGGGATGTAACCTTGGATCATGATATTGTGCAAGATACTGTCAATATGCTACTACGCAAAGTTATGTGCGGTCGCCTGCTTATTTCAAGAGGTCCAAGTCACTCTACAATTTGCCATAATTTTTCATCTGATCAAAATGTTCAAACCGAAGTGATGGAAAACCCAATTCTAAGGGGATGACTACTTTCGTCCAAAGGTAAGATTGATAAGCATTTTGCCAGTGACAGTACGCATTGTGGTGCAATAGGCCAATAAAATTTTGGGACCTCATCAACCCATAAACTTTTGGCTAATCTAACTTCTTTTTTTTATCACTTGTGATAATGTGCCGTTAGTGATTTTTGTCTGTCCGTTGGACGTTGGGTGAGCCGCTGATGTGAAATGGTACTCAATTTTGTGGTTCGAGTAGAACTGTAGGAACACTGGGTTATCAAATTGCTTCCATTATCCATGACCAAAATCCAAGGGATGCTAAAGCAATAAGCAACATCTCTCAAAAAGAAGTCTTCCCACTTTTGTTATGTGATGGTGGCTAATGCCTTTGCTTCGAATGACTGTGTGAACTAGTCGATTGCCATGTTGACGAATCAGTTCTGCCTGCTAGTAGTAGAATCCATTCCCCATATAGCAAATACGATGAGGCTACCTATGGTAGTGACTGGGGCTATACGTTGATGATGGACAGGTGCAAAGCGTTGCTACTTGTCACAATGTTTAGTGAAATGAAAAGCATTTTGCTGCATGGTAGGCCAATAGTAGCCTTTTGTAGAACTTTATGCGCTAGTGCTCATCCATCCAAATGTTAACAGATAACTTTGTGCAACATGCAGTCAGCTTTTTTTGGGGTTAAGCATCACAAATATGGGATAGTAAATGAACACTTACAGAGGGCTCTATCTAGAATGGAGTAGCACGAGGCACGTAAGCTGAACTTTTAGTGCCTCGGCCTTATTCCCATACAAGGTTTCATGCTCCAAGTAGGCACAAATTGTCAATCGTTATGCAGCTATGTCCACTACAGTTGGTTCTTTGATATTGAGTTTAGGCAGCGACTCCAAATATATTGTATGCTGAAGATTGAAAGATTCAAACAAGGCCAATCTTAATAAAGCGTCTACTTGGTGTTGTCTGATTGGCGAATCTGTTGGATTATAAATTCCTTGAGTGTGCTTACGACTGCTTGGGCTTTGCCCAAGTATGTCGGCGTTATAGGGTCACGTGCTTCGTATCTCCTTGGATTTGCATTACCACTAACTGGGAGTTACTGAGGGCTGTTATGGATTTTTCTTGCATAGCCTTGCGAAGTGCATCCCTACAAATCAAAGCTTCGTACTCGGCTTTATTTTTTTCATTCTGTAAATACGAATCGAAGTGCATATTTGACCACTACATTCTTTGTACCTATAGGGATGAGGCCGGCTCAGCTTCTGCTTGCGTTGGAAGAGCCATCTACATAGAGTGTCCATGTATCTTGATTTGGCTGGGTGTCTTCTACTGGCTCATCTGGTATGTCATTAAAATATGTAAATTCGACAAAAGAAATCAGTGAGGGCCTATCCTTTGGTGGATGATCAAGGTCGGTAGAGTATATTAGATACCCTTAGCTCAATAGACCATGTGACTAGATAGCTGAAAGTTTATGGCTTGTGGAGGATGCATCTAAGAGGCTGGTCTGTGAGGATGACGATGGTATGCACCTAGAAATACAGTCATAACCTTCCGACGACTAACAAGTTTTGACTCCTTGCAACACCTTGCTGGAGTAGTAGATAGGTTTTTAGAAGCCATATTCTTCACGAATGAGTACGTGCTCACTTTTGGGAGCCATGTTTTTTACGGATGAGTATTGTGCTCACTACCAGTTGGCCTACGACAAGATAAAGAAAAAGCTCTTTGTCGGCCAGAGGTTTGGACGACAGTGGTGGCTGGGCGAAATAGGCTTTGAGCTGTTCGAAGGACGTCTGGAACTCAGTTGTCCACTCAAAATTCTTTAATGTATTTAGTGCCTTGAAGAAAGGGATGTGGAAAAGAAGCGGCTAGGAGCTGCAATGTAACCAGTAAGCCCTTGTACGTCACTGAGAGAGTGTGAAGGGAAGGAGGGGGGACATGTTTTGAATGGCAGCAATCTCCTTCGAATTGGCTTCAATCCGATGCTTGGAGACAAGGAATCCCAAAAAGATTTCGGGATGGACGCCAAATGCACACTTAGCAAGATTGAGCTTAATCTAACATCTGCAAAGAATATCAAAGCGCTGCCCAAGGTCACCGATGTGGTCAGGGGATCTCAAACTTTTGATGAGCATATTGTCGACATAAACTTCCCTATTCTTTCCTATGAGAGACTTGAATAGCTTGTCCGCTAGGTGCTAATAGGTCGCAAAGGAGTTCTTGTTGGGATTTAGCCCTAGCACTATCTCATGTATTGACACATTTATCTATTTAATATAAACCTAGTCTTCATTCATAATTTGATCATTTACATACCTATTTATTATTTATAGTATTGTACTTTATGATAAAATGAGTATGTGTATGGGATAGATCTGGGTACCCCATTTCCAATGCGTACACATATAGACAATAATCATGATAAACTATATAATTATATGACTGTTCACAAAGTTAAATGAAACTGGACAACTATCTAGTACGTTGTAGTAGGCAAAGATCATATGGTTTATCTTGACCATTTTGCATGCTAGTATAATGTCTGTATTGAACATGGACAACTTAAACTTATATTCATTTACTTTGTTGTGACTTTATAAATAATCTCCACTCTACTATTATGCAATGTTCTTAATCATACGGGAAATGGGAGACAAACTATATGATTTGTACCTATGAAAGCTTTAAATGAGAGTTACATCGTGATGCAGCTTGCCTTAACGGTCCCGGAATGCTCGTTGTTGCATCACGATGCGAAGAATAGTGATGCTTTAAGGGTGACTTGGATGACTAAGATTTTCAAGAGAGGTTGGACGTCACTTCACGAAAAAATGGCGCACAAAGTCTGAAGAGAATCAGCGTAAGAAATTGACTTAATGTTTGACCCATAAAATGGAGGCCAACACCCCTTTTTATAGTGCTCAGGGTCATAGAATCTGAGATTGGCAATGCCAATCCACATGGCTGGAGATAAGTCAGAATAAGTGATAAAGTCACAGATTGACAAAAGTCAAGTAACCAACTAGTTAGTCGAAAATCGGTCGGTTCACCGTATATATTAAAAATATGTTTTCTCAAATTTTGAGATATTATCTGACCCTAATTTTGGTAATTATTTCTGAAATCACAAATGGGATGTACAGATTCAAGATAACTCATTTCTTAACCATAAAATAGATTGATTTGATCTTCACATCAAGGATAAATCACGTGTTATTTTCCAAAATCATTTCAAACAAATCGCATCTTTTAAGATGATCTAGACCATGGATTGGACCTAAACTACATGGAATAGGCTAAAGCATTGGACTAGACTGACAAACTGAACTGGACAATTAAACTAGAGTAGACCACATTAATAAAATAAAATGGACTTGATCAATTATTTAAAACACGTTAATAAGCCCAAACACAATAATGCCTTTTGATTAATAATGAGGCCCATCATTTAATTAATTAAAAATGCCTACAAAATGGGATGTCTATAGAGCCCTTCGGTGATGGAGCGCATTTGTTGGCAAACATCACAGAAAAAGAAGGACAACACATTCTTGTAGTGAAAACATAGAAAAAGACCATGTGACTCAAAGGCAGACTCAAAGACTCCCACATATATGAGGTCAGGCCTTCACCGACTTCCTACATAACCTGCCCAGAGGAATCAGACCAACGTAGTCTGCTAAAAAAATGAATATCGTTTGAAGTTGGAGCCAACAGTAACAACGGTTAGTCGTCAAACGCAGAATCTGGAGCAGGAACTGGAGCCGAAAAATGCATTGCCTAAGAGCCGGAGCCAACGATAACGACGGTTGGTCACTTAGGCAAATGAGAATAGCATGTCTAGAAGCCAGAGCCAATAAAAATGACTATTGGTCGTCTAGACACATTAAATATTGGATCTGGAACCGGAACTTGAACTAAAACTGCCTGTTACCAGAGCCCTCAAGACAAGTTAAAAGGGTCGACGAACATAGTTGTATATCTAAGAAATGGAGACAACAACACGCCATTAAGCGGTTGGTTGCCTAGATAGTATACATGTAGAAGTCGGAGCCAATGGTAACACAATTGGTCGTCTTGGGATACTAAAGACTGGAACTGGAACTGCACGTTACCAGATCCCTCAAGACAAGTTAAAAGATCGACGGACAAGGAAATAACTTTGAATGTTGTCGTAGCCCTCAACAAGTTGACAGGGTTGAGGGAAAAAGTGATTGTTGGACTGGTAGCTGGAGCCGGAAATGTCGTAAAGACAATTGATTATTGGATGTGAACGAGTCGGTTCACTTTACAAGGAGACACTGACAATAAACACGGAATCTTATATTGGCCTTACACTGTACAAGATCCGCGGGATAAACCAATAGACATGAAAAATCTGGGTAGTGCCCAGGGATCAGATATCAGGCATGCACAAACAAGCATGCTGGCATACAAATACTGGATACCAACGCCCTTAGGCGAATCAAGTGACAATGCACAGGCAAGCAAATGAAAATTGATACCGATGGTGAAGCATGCAAGCACTCAAACATAAAAGCACGCCAACATACAAGGCCAAAAATTGACCAGTTGGTCAGGGCTGCTAAGAGATTTAAAAATTCAAAATTTTAAGTCGAAAATTGGTTGGTCAATCAACAGTGGTTTTGAATTTTATTTGAAAATTCGGCAAGAAAATTGGTTAGTTAGTCAAAGCTTTAAAATTTTGAATTTCTAAGAGTAAAAAACCGGCCAGTTAGTCAGAGACTTTGATCGAATTAAATGAAAAACTGGCCGGTTTTGCCGCCCCAGTTTTTTGCTTGATTTTAGGGTATTTTCAGAACCCTTTTAATTCAATTCTACTTAGATTTCTTCTCTCTGGGAGTTCTAGATCGTCTCTTCTAGCCCTAATCATACTTCAAATCTATAAATACTACAAATTTCCTCCCCATCTATCTCAATTTTGTACAATCGTGGACGAATATGTGAGAACTCGCAAGGGACACGAGGAAGGTCCCCAACCAAAGAATCGAGCTGAGGATCGCTCGCTACTCACTCCAGAATAAGGCACTCACCTTTGTGCGCTCTATTTCACAGAGGAGGTACGTTTGTTTGAATTTTTTCTCCTAACCACACACTATTTCAACATATATCACACACACACAATACCCATGCACGGTAGGGCTCATTCATTTGGGTTTTCATCCAAATTTTTCATGAACCAGACAATTCCTTAGGTTTTTTCTTTTGCTTTGCAATTTTCCAGCGCCTCCCTATGAAGATTCGATGTAGGAGCTGTTCTAACCTTGTGAGGGAGTGGTGGGCAAAAATCCATGTACCCATTAAGGATATGATAACCGATATGGGCTTCTACCCCTTTTGGACAGATGACATGATCCTGACCAGAGTAAGAAGCATCTTTTGTGCCTTCCCAAACGTTGGTGGGATTCTACCAACATTTTTCACATGCTATTGAAGTCCACAATCACCCATTTTGATATCACAAACATCACTGGTGTTCGTTGTTGAGGGAGGCCCATTCCATGGACCCATGATCTTGATAAAGATCAAGACCTTATGATCTACTTGCTCGGCTATGAACATCTTTCAAGAATGGGAGTTCGATATTATCAGGCTCCATCCAGAATCACTATGGGTTCATGAACTTTAATGATGTGTAGCCCATAGCGGTTGATCAGTTCATCCGGGGTTTCTACTCTACACTCCAGGGGAAACCCTATTTAGCAACGGGGAATACTCGGTCTAGCTTTGGTGCCTTTAGGCCCTTGAGGTGATTAAAGATATTGGGGAGTACAAATGGGGTACTCCCACTCTGGCTTACCTGTATATATCGATGGGTGTTGTGTCCCGGAGGCAGTCACTCAGCTTCATGGGACTTTGAGATGTCTGGAGGTATGCCTAAGCTCACCGACTATTTTCTAATGGTTCAGAAGCTTATTCTTGACATATACTCACATGTGCCTTATTTTGCTCTCAGATTTAGGTTTATAAGGTTCTTGGGTCTCGCGCTTCTCGCTTGGCGGAGGCAGCTCCTGCTGTTACTACATCAATGATGACCCGGTGGAACTTCAGGGATGAGAAGGCTGGGTCTCAGAGTTCGTCCACCGAGACAGTTTTAACAGGCTGAGAGAGTGTTCGGTAAGCGAACCTATTAATTCATGCAATTTCCTTCTAAGTGCGCTTATCAACTTCTGACATCTCTCTTTTTTAATTTAGCAATCTTTGTCTTGGTGATGGTACAAGGTAAATGAGTATGCTGAGGAGTTGGTACACACTCGAGGGAAATGCTACTGGTGGGGCCCTCACATAAGGAATTCTATCTAGGTGATAAGAAACTCCCTCAGCATCACCCATAGGGCATGGGCTTCAGAATACAGGTGACTCTTCCTGAGGAGATGTACCGTACTATAGTGCTAGACCAGGGATTGAGACAGACTTTGCTTAGGGGCATCCCGATATCATCGTTGTGGTGGCCAAACAATCCTCGGGCATACGAGGCTTTCACGGGGGAGAACTTGGGGCCTTCCCTAAATTTAGACATGCTGAAGAAGATTCAGTGGGAAAAGGCGGCCCGCGATAAAAAAAGGCCAACGGAAAGAAGAAGGAAGACAATGTGGCCGAGGGCCTCCCGCTCCTTCATTGGAAGGTGTCGTATTACTCCAAGTGTAAAACTCTTGAGTATGGCCTATCCCGCGACCGGAAATAATATTATGAGGTTCTTCGCCTCAAGAAGTAGGCTTGGATTCACACAGTAACCTCTAACTCGAACTCACGATATTTCTTCAAATTATGTATGTGAATTCTTGACTCGGTGTTTTTCCTAATGACCTACCTTGCCCCCTGCTTCGAGATGCTTATAGGATGATACACAGCCCGAAGGGCATGGTATCCGGCTACCAGGACATTCTCTCGATGTACAGGACTTGGGAGGGAGATACCAAGACACTTATTCCTACTCCCTCAGTGTTGCCTTTGGGAGGTGGATCGAATGGTTGGCCGAGCTTCGTGGAGCCCCTAACCACTGCTACTGTTGCTACTAGTACCCTTAGGGTGAACCCAATCGTTCTAAGGCAAGCATGCAAAAAGTGTAGCGATGCCCCTGACTTGGAAGAATGAGTCTCTGAAGCTTAGACCGATGTCGGCTCTAACGCAGGACAAAGAAGTGGCCACGGGAAGCAAGAGAAAGGCTCCAGCTCCTCCATTGAAATGAATTTGGAAGTCGTCTCGGATTGCTGCGGTTTTTGATACTCATACAAGACACCTCAATAAAACGAGACAGTAATTGTAGAGTCTTCTCCTGAGGCAAAAGAGGAAGAAAATGAAAAGGAGAGTGAGGGCGAGGGTGAGGCAATAGAGACTGAGGCTACTCCCGAGGAGGTTGATGAAGAACCTAACGAATAGGCTGAGGAGGAAACCCAGAAGGCCTCGGAGTCGAGTCAAGAAAAGGTGCACATCGTCAGGAGATCCCGGAGGAAGCCCTGAAGATAACTGATGCTATTAGCTCCTAGGTCTAAAGTTAGGCCTATTTGCTATTGATTAGAGCCCTTTAGGGACTTGGATTCAAACAGTGATGTAGTTCAAATACTTACTTTTCTATCTTTTTCAGTTGACAACTACTTCCTCTGTCCCACATAATTTGATCTTTTTTTTTTTTGCTCGTAGATTAAGGACATTGGTCATATATTGTATATTTCACACTCTACCCTTTAAAGAGAGGAGGGGAAGAAAGTGGGCCAAGGGGAGAGAAAATGAATTAGTGGAGTGTTAAATGTGGAGAGAGAAATTGAGTAAAAAAGTGTAAGAAAGGTGGGCAAGGAGAGAGTAAATGAGTTGGTAGAGAGTTAAATGTGGAGAGAGAAATAGAATAAAAATAAAGAGGGCAAATATGTAAAGATGCCTACAGAATCTTTCTTAATTTAAAAAGTGAGCAATTCTTGTGGGATGGCCCAAAAAGAAAATATGATCAATTTATGTGCGACAAAGGGAGTATTATTTGATTTCCTATGTTGAATGTATTTTACACTAGAAGTTCGCACACATGCGCAGAAAGAAGGAGAATGGGATCGGAACTAAAGTTTGAGAATTTGAAATTTGAGAAATTGAGAAATTGAGGATTTGCATGTACAGGGTTTGGCCTAAAAGTAGGCAAACCCTTCAAAATTTTAAAAAATATTGACTAATCGGTTGATGCTAAATCGGATGGTTAGTCAGGAGAAAATTCAAAATTCAAGCCAAACAGGCCGGTTGGTCAGAAGGAAATTAGATTTTCATGAGAGAACCGAACGGTTGGTTAGAAGGAAATTAAATTTGCTTGAGAGGACTGGACGGTTGGTCAGAAACATGGACCATCAAAAGTGCAAACTAAATAGGAAAATCGGCCTCTTAATCGAAGACCGAATGGTTAATCTGATAAAATTTTAAAATTTTTGACTCCTAACTCTATACAAATTAGGCTACTCAACTATATATATTTAAGACTCTTCCTCCCTTCGTCCTTTTTCTCTTCAGAACTCTTAATGGCTTTTGAAGACGATCCTACGATCTTCGAGCTCCAATTTCATTCATTCGCTAATTCCTTCAACAAGATCGATCTAATCCATATGGACATGAGGTTCAAATTGAAATCTGTGATGAGGTTGAGGAGGGTGATGGTTTGAGAAGGCTTGCTGCTTGCAAATTTTGGGATGTTGAAGATCATGTTTTTTGCTTCGGTCTGACCAAACTTTGCCCTACCTTTGAAGAATTCTCTTCCCTGGTAGATATCCCAGCCAATCTTCCAATTGTTATTCCGACCGTTCAAGAAGGTTATGTATTGTCAAGTCCCTGAAAATGTTGTGGAAGGTCCCAAAGAAGTGTGCCCAGTCTTTCATTCAGGGTGAAGGTATTCAACTCTCTCCTCTGATAGAGTATTTTTCTGCCAAGCCGACTAGTCGTGATGAACAATATACCCATGGTAGGGTGTAATACCCCGTACTTTTTGGAGTTGTCTAAAATAATTATCTGTTATTTGAAAAATAGAAAGGCACTAATTTTGGGCGATGCTTAGGAATCAGTAGAGTATGAAAGGTTAAAAATCATTTTTGAGCCAAAAGGTAATTTTGGAAAGTTTTGGGGCCATTTCATAAATATGGAAACTTAGGGGGCTATTTTGCAATTTTAAAAACTAGGCACTAAATGTGTCAAGATTTTAGAAAAAAATGTCATGTACAATTGCCACCTCTCTTATTTTAATGGTGCTTAATCTGATTTTATTATAAAATACGATATGGAATCTTTATGGAAAGAAAAAAAAGGAAATTGAGGAGAGAAAACAAGAAAAAAAACAGAGGAAAAAAATAACATAGGGAAGAAGGGCACTGCACTCGACAAGAAGATTATTAGAAAGCAGAGGAAGAAAACAGGGGTTCATGAAGCAGAAAATCAGAGAGAAAGAGGGAGAGATTGAAGATTTTTAAAGGGGTAATCTCTCTACCTTTTTGTGTGTGTGATTTAGTGTGTTCAGTGTGTGTTTAGAGTGTATTCTATGTGCGCTTGGTTACAGGGCAGTAGGATTGTGGGGGAATTGGGAGTGTATGTGAGTATATGGGTGTGCTATGGGAGGTTACTGTGTATTATATGTGCATTTGGGGATTAGTGGGTATGGGTAGAGCTCTGTAGAGGGGATGGGAAGAAGAAAAATAGTGTGTGTGTGCGCACGCGCGCTCAGTGTATATGTGTGTATATGTGTGAGTTTGTGTGTATATATATGTGTATCAAGTGGTGTAATGTGTGTTAGTGTGCGGTTAGTGTGTAGTGTGTTGCCAACGGTGGTAGTGTGTAGTGTGTGTCATGTGTATTGTTGTGTGTGTTTGTTTAGGTGTAGTAGTTTGTATTAAGGGGAATTAGTGGGTGTATAAGTGGGTAGCAGTGGTAGGGAGTTCTATGCAAGGTGTTTGTGTCTCAGCAGCGAGAGGAAGGAGAAACTATGTGTTTTGAAGGGGAAATAGTGTGGGATAGTGACTGTAATTGTCACTAAAGGGGGTTAGGGTTAGGCAGTTTATTCAATAATTTTTTAAAAATAGTTTCCCTTTTATTTTGACCAAGTTCAATACAGTGACCTCCATTATTTTTACAAGATGTACACTGTAAATTTTTTTGGGAATTTTCTTTGTCTGTAAAGGATTCTAAATTAGGGTTTTTATGAAAAATGGCTCATGATTTATTTAATACAACAGCAAATCAAGTTATTTTAAATTTTTTTAAAAGGGCTCGTGGCATTCCAAGGTCGATAGCCATTTTTAACATAACCGGCTTCTAAACGCTTGATCTGGACACCGGTTCGGAATTTTTGAGAAAAGTTTTTCTAAAACACTTTTAGCCTAAAAAAATGACTTTAGGATGCTTAAAAGGGTATTTTAAAATGTATTTGAGATTTTTCCGATGTGGGGGCGGTCACCAAGTGTATTGTGGTAATTTGCCACCCGAAGGGTAGAGATGTCAAAGGGCCGGGCTTGGGCCGGCCCAGCCCAAGCCCATCGGGCCTGCTGTGGGGCCGGGCCGGGGCCGGGCCTGTGGGGCTGCCAAACGGGCCGGGCCGGGCCGGGCCGATTGGGAGAAATGCTAGGCCCAGTCCAAGCCCTGGCCCTAGGCCCAATATTTAGGGCCGGGCTTGGGCCGGGCCCGGGCCCAAAATATATTTTTTTTTTTGGTGTAATTTCTTTCTTTAATTGGCTATAATTATCCCTCTTTACTCATAATGTTGTTTTATTAGAGATACAACTTCCTCATGAATTTATCTTGAATTGGGAAAAAAGAATTGGTTACTACATGAGTATTTCCTTTTAAATATGTCTAGTAACTTTTATTTTATAACGCTAAAACAATTCTTAAAAGAACGTATGCAAAACGATTGTAATGCTAAAACAATTGTTAAAAGAATGCATGCAAAATGACACTAATAACATTTAGCGACAATGATGGTTATATAGAGCAAACTGTTGTAGGCTACTTTTACTTTTAATAATGGGTTGAGGCTCGAAAACTTTATTGTTGATGCGCTCTTATATTTTACCATTATCATTCCTCAATACTAAAAAAGAACTAGAGCAAAAGCGAGAAGCAAAAAAATGTTTTCTTTTTGTGTGCCAATTCTTGTTGTTTTCGTAAGAGACGTGAATATGAGATTTGTCAAAATCGTGCAATCAAAGAAAATCTTGTAAGTATAATTCGAATAGTACACAAATCTCGATCTCAAAATATGTCCCAAGATTACGTTTCTTTGTCCGAAAGTCTACTGAAAATTGATTGCTAATTATCCTAAGTGCGGAGCAACAATATTCTTATAGAGACGTTTCTCAATAATATCACCATGACTCTCAAAGTTTGGGGTGCTTTTATAAATACGTAAAGTTTAGGGACATTTGTGTAATTTTATAAAAAATAATTAAAAAAAAACCATGTTTTATAGTCTTGCCACCTCCTCCTTGTTACAACTTACAATTACTATGTTAGTTAAATGTTAAAATATGGGATATGTGGATAATGGATGCATTGGGTGGAAGATAATGAAAGAAAAAAAAAAGGGAAAACATTTCCCTTATGGGAAAGAAAGAAGAACCAACAGAAAACAAAAAAACAAGAAAACAGGAAACATAGAAGAGAAATGAAACAGAAAATGCCAAACAGGCCTACAGGGCCAGAACCGGGCCGCAGAACCGGGCCAAGCCCGGGCCAAAACCGGGCTGGATTCGGGCCGGGCCAAAACCGGGCCGTTTCCGGGCCGGGCCGGGCCGGGCTTTTTCGCAGAATCTGAAGGCCTGGTCCAGGCCCAGGCCCCAAGCCCCCTTGTGCAGGGCCGCTACTGTTCATGGACGGGGCCGGGCCAGAACCGGGCCGGGTCGGGCCAGCCCGCGGGCCGCCCGGCCCTTTTGACACCTCTACCGAAGGGGCATTTTTGTAATTTTACCCATAAATGCTACTTTTGGGTAAATTCACATACAAGAGGTATATTTTAGTGATTTTATTTACGAGAATTATGTTCTGGTTATTCAAGTATGAAAGGGTGCTTTTGGTAATTTTTCACATAAGAGGTATTTTTGTACTTTTCATACCCGGTGAGGGGGGGTCATTCCGGGAGTATGTGTGAGCCAGTGTTGAGTTTATAGTATCATAATGTAGATTGTATTCTTCCCACTAGATTGTTCCGTTTAGGTTAAAGCAAAAGACTTTCCGGTTACACTAGTTTAGCTTCGGACCCAGGTAAGAGTTTCTATTCGAATCTTAAGTTCAACAACTTGTGTTCATAAGTATTCTTTGGATTTGCTTATGGCTATTGTCAAACATTGAGCTATGCATTGATATCAGTATGTTATTGCCAAGAAAACCCTAATATTGAACCTGAATCGATTATTTGGAATTCTTATCAGTGCTCGCATTTTATTACATGCTGAGCGAATTCGATAATTGTTCGTATTTGTTCTTTCTAATTTGTTCTATATATTATGGAATAATGAGTGATGAATTGATATCAGCATGTTTAATTGTCATTGAAACGCTAATTGATATCAGTTATTTGAATTCATGTTAATGCTCATTTTTTATTGCATGTCGAGCATTGAATTACTTGTTGATTCAGTGATTGTTGCTTTTATATATTGACCTCGAAATCTGTTATGTGCAGAGGCATTATAAGGATGGTCGGTTCTTCTGGCATAATTATGCAGGTCTAGTACCTTGATTAAAAAGACTACTTATTGTAGATCATGCATTTGTACTCTGTATTGTGCATTGCCTGTGTAGCGTTGCCTTTGCCTGTGGTCAATATCTTCTAAATTTGTTTACATTGTATCTTACAATGATTGTTTTGAAAATGATTGGAAATGAATGTCTTGATATCTGATTGAAGGGGATTAAGTTGGAACTCTTCCCCATGTTGTTATCAAATTGTTTATGATTATCTGAAACCCTTCCCCATATTCTCTTTGAACTATCTGTATTTGTATTGAAATCCTTGGAAAACCATCATTGTATCGTAAAATGATGGATTTGAAAATGATCTTTAAATGATTGTTTTGGTATTTGATCGAAGAAAATTGAGTTGAACTCTTGCTCATGTTGTTATCAAACTTGTTTGAAGTGTTTTGAAAAATTATCATCAAATTGACTCTGAAATTGTTTTGTAAATCCTTTGGTTGTTCCTTGAGCGACCTAACTAATCTATCAAAAGATCACTCTCGATTGATTTCCTTCTGCACGTAAAGATCAAATGTAGATTGCTCAGGAATAGGTTAGAACCTGAGTGAGATTCTGGAGTACCCACCACCATGTTGAGTAATAGGACCCCTGTGTGGGTAGGTACAATTAGTTGTTTTGTAAAGAACCGAAGTTTGAGTTTTGGAAGTTTTAAGCTATAAAACTAGCTTAAGTAAAAGTTTTTTAAAAACTGCAAAATTGAAGAATTTGACTTAGTGTCCATTTAGAAGCTTTGGTATATTTTGGAAGTTGCGGTTGAGTTAAGATTATTTATGTCAGTAAGCAGGCTCTGATGTGTTGTGATGCGGTTGAGTTTGGGGCAACGAAGCTCTAGATTTTTGGGGATGCTACAGTTAGTATTAGAGTAGTTCGGTCTTGTGGTATTAAGAGTATAGGTATCTGATTCCGTATGCAGGAAACTATAAAGTATAGGTAATAAAATTCTGGAGAATCGGATTTTGGTTAATGAGAGTGGGGTAGGAGGATGGTAGAGTTAAGAAGTCTGCCTTTAACTTGTAATTGCATTGCTCTTTAGACACATGTTAGTACATCTCTAACAAATGTACATCGTACCAGTATGGTTCGCACTCGTAGCACTGGCAGTGAAGGTAATACGGAGGGCCAGGGGGTCCCCAATATAGAGGCACCTCTACCTCATAGGGAGGAACAACAGCAAAACCCGAAGCCAATGAATGTACTGTTGAACACTATGAATCAGATTTCGAATTTAATGACACAGAATCTCGCTAACCAATAGCATCGAATATCGAATCTGGTCCAACGTCAGCCACAACATCAAGAAGTAAGTACCCGAGTGAGTTTAATAAACAAAATGATACTAACTTTAGAGGATTATTGGATCCTATAGAGGTAGAAAGCTAGATTAATGAAATATGGAATGTATTTACTTGGCATGTGCTTTGGAGTAGTCCAAGTCTAAAAATATGAGAAGGTATGGGCAAACACAGGGTGGATAGAAGAGAGATAGACAAGAGTTTTTCCTAGACAGATTTACAAAAGCTGACAAGCATCAGCTGTTTTCCCAGTCAGCATAGCATGGTACCCAAGGCCCGATGGTAGGGTAGAATCAGGGATTCAGTCCCGCATCGGTAGGGATTTAGATCTGGGCAGAGTTTTGGAATTCGACCAGGGCAGTGTATGGGATTTGGTGGAGCACAGAACGTAGGTGCTTGACCATCTCAGAGTACTAGATTTGGACCAGCGTAGAGTTCTGGAGTTCGACCTACACAGAGTACTGGTCAGAGTGGCGGGTCAGCTTTTTTGGCCATTCCATATGTCATGTGTAGGATAATCCATGATGGTAAGTCATGCTATAGATTTTTTTGAGGATGTTATAGGTGTGGCAATATGGAGCATCAGGTTCAAGACCACCCATTTGCTAGAGATAATCAGTCAACTTTCCATCCTGCATCTACAGCTAGTGCATTAACAAGCAGTGTTCCTTGCCAGGGAGGAGGACAGAATCGGCAAGGCCAAACTCGGCAATCTCAGTCTTAACATGGGGAAAGGCATAGAACATCAGATAGACGTTATTCTATGTCTGCCCAGGATTCCGTAGTATGGAATGACGTGGTGTGACATACATTTACGGTTAAGTCATTAGATGCTCGTATGTAGTTTGATCTGGAGCATCATATTCCTTTGTATCCCTTACTTTTGTGCGGTGATTAAGGGGTGAAAACCCGTCCTTTAGAGACTAAACTTTTGATAGGCACTCCATTGGGAGAGTCTTTGACTTTGTCTACTATTCTTTGTGACTGTGTAGATCTTCCTAGAGATCTCATCCCATTTGATGTTTGAAACTTCGATACCATACTAGGTATTGGTTGGTTATCCTATAATAATGCATCCGTGAATTGTCGTGGGAAACCTTAGTAGTGTTTGAAAGTTCGTAAGGTATGAGTAGTAGTTAAGTTAGTTATTTGATTTACGAGTGAGAATGGTGCTTTTTGGGAAATGACTAGTGTTAAGTCTAAAAATTGGTTTGAGAGTACGATAAGAAGCGTGAGATCCTACTTTATTGTTTCGTCCATTCCATTGTGTATTGAATTTAATTGCGACTTAATCGAATTCCAACTTGCTCTGAGACGCCAGAGAAGATGTCATTCTTATTGAGTCTTTATTTGCTTCTTTCAAATCAATTTAAACTTAGTGGGATAGTATTTGACCCACCGGCTATGAGAAAGTTACAAATCCTATCAAGGACCAGTAAACCCTATTAATTGTATTTACTTCGAGGCATTGGGTTGACTTTGCTTCATCATACCTATGTCATTTTGTACTCGCCACCTTTCTAGAATGTCGTATATTTGCATTGTGAATTTCAAGTGTCAATAGGTATGATTTCATTAGAGATTTTGTGTTTTGGTCGCCCAGTTAGGATTATTGTTATAATTTGTTCCCTACATACTTGATTGAGATAATTGTTGTTGTGATTAATGTTAGATGCTTTCTTGTATAATCATCAATGTTTCTTTGTGAATGGTGTTTGTTTAATGTATTAAAAAATGGTAACAAATTATTATTGTTATTCATGCCTAATCAGATTATCAAAATTTTAATGTGTTCTATTCTCAAATAATTTTGAGATTGACAATATGTTATGTACGTGTATTTTAACCTAATATTAGGATTTGCATAGTTTCACTAACCTTAAACTTTAGTAGAGGTGCGTACAAGCGTGTGTAGAATCATAATTTTTGCATTCTTTTAATGTAGAACATTCTCTGTGACGAATTCGGTAACTGTTTTGACTCGTTGGTTTGGGATATCATAGTGCACAACCAAAGCCTAATGGTAGATGCTTATAGCAATTGGTTATCTATATTAGTGTTTATAGAGTGCAAGTGTTGTCTGACAGGTGCGAGCTTAGTATTACGATTTAAAATTTTAAATGTTGCGTTCGAGTATTCATGGGACATGAATTTGGGTGCGAAGGCCAGATGTAGCTCAGCTACTATGTGGTAGTTATCAGAGTTACGCAGTGCAAGCGTAGTCCCTCGACGTTATAAGTAATAAGAAATTTTTATAAGGTGGAGAGAATGTAATACCCCGTACTTTTTTCGAGCTGTATAAAATAATTATCTGTTATCCAAAAAATAGAACGGTGCTAATTTTGAGCGATGCTCGGGAATTAGTAGAGTATGGAAGGTTAAAAATCATTTTGGGGTTAAAATATAATTTTGAAAGTTTTGGAGCCATTTTGTAAATTTGGAACTTTAGGAGCTATTTTGCAATTTTGAAAACTAGGCACTACATGTGTCAAGCTTTTAGAAAAAGTGTCATATACAAGTGCCACCTCTCTTATTTTAATGGTGACTAATCTGATCTTATTATAAAAGATGGGATGGAATCTTTATGGAAGTTAAAGATAGAAAAAGAAGGAAATTCGGGAGAGAAAGCAAGAAAAGAAAAGAAAAGCATAGATGAAAGAAATAACAAAAGGAAGAAGAGCACGGTGCTCGGCAAGAAGAAGAACACAAAATAGAGAAAGAAAACAGGGGTTCAAGAAGCAAAATACCAGAGAGAAAGAGGGAGAGATTGAAGATTTTTAAAGGGATAATCTATCTACCCTTTTTGTGTGTGTGATTTAGTGTGTTTGGTGTGTGGTTAGAGTGTTTTCTCTGTGTGTTTGGTTACGGGACATTGAGATTATGGGGGAATTGGGACTGTATGCGTGAATATGGGTGTTGTATGAGAGATTATTATGTATTATGTATATGTTTAGGGGTAAGTGGGTGTGGGTAGAGCTCGCCATAAGTGAGGGGAAGAATAAAAATAGTGAGTGTGTGTGTATGTGTGTGTGTGTGAGAGAGAGAGAGAGAGAGAGAGATAATATGTGTGAGTTTGTGTGTATCAAGTGGTTTTAATCTGTGTTAGTGTGTGTATGTGTGTCGCCGAGGGTGGCTGTGTGTGTTTTGGAGGTTGGCAGTGTTTGTCATGTGTATTATGTGTGTGTGTGTGTGTGTGGTGGTAGTAGTAGTAGTAATAGTAGTAGTGTGTATTTAGGGGAATTAGTGGGTGTATAAGTGGGTATCAGTGAAAGGGAGTTCTAAGCAAGGTGGATGTGTCTTTGCAGTGGGAAGAAGGAGAAACTGAGTGTTTTGATGGTGAAATAGTGTGGGTTGTGATTTTAATAGTGGCTCTAATTGTCACTAAAGGGGAAAGGGGTTAAGGTTAGGGCTAGGCAGTTTATTCAAGAATTTTTTAAAAATAGGGTATCAATGAAAAAGAGTTCGTGATTTATTTAATATAGAAAATCAAGTTATTTTAATCTGAAAAGTTTAGGAAAACCTTATATTGCTAAGACGTTTCATTTTTTAAAATTTCGTGGCATTCCGAGATTGATAGCTATTTTTAACAGGACCGACTTCTGTAACACTCGTCGTTCCAAACACCGGTTTGGGATTTTCAAGTAAAAATTTTTTAAAATACTTTTTAGCCCAAAAATGACTTTAGGATGCTTAAAAGGGTACTTTAAAATGTTTTTGAGATTTTTTCGGTGCAGGGTTCACCAGGGGGTATTTTGGTAATTTTCCATGCAAGTTTTTTTGTTTGTAATTTTACCTATAAATTTGGGTAAATTCACATACAGTAGGGATATTTTAGTGATTTTATTTACGGGAAGGTTGTTCTGTTGATTTAAGTGTGAAAGGAGTACTTTTCGTAATTTTACACATAAGGGGTATTTTGATAATTTTGCAAACCCAGTGAGGGGGGTCATTCTGAGAGTATGCATGAGCCGGTGTTGAGTTTATAATATTTTAATGTAGACTATATTCTGACCACTTGATGGTTTCGTTTAGGTTAAAGCAAAAGATTTTCTGGTTAGACTAGCTTAGCTTCGGACACAAGTAAATATTTCTATATGAACCTTGAAACCAATAAAATAACCCTAGAGGGGGGGTGAATAGGGTTTTAAGACTACTTAAAAAATTAACAAACAACAAACCTCAATCTCAATAACTCAAATAAGCAAACAACCAATCTCAACACAAATGTAAAACGATAATGTCTAGGGTTTAGAGATACTTGACAAGGAGAATTAAATGGTTCGGCTTGATATACCCTCAAGCCTACATCCACCCCTTCAAGGAAGTCTCGTGGAAGGCCCTAGAATCCACGAGTATGATCTTCCTTACGGGTCAAGATCGAACCTCTTACAATCCCTTGATGCTATGCCCACATCAAGAACAAGCTTTGACAAACCCAAACTCCAAAGCTTGACAACCCCAAGCTTTGATACAAGAACCTTTAGATGAAGAATTATGTACAAGATTTCACTCTCAATAAGTATATGAGTACAAGTTTAAGCACTAGAACAAGAGAGATGAGTGTATGATGACTTATGAAAGTGTATATCTCTCAAATGTAAGCTCACAATAAATGCTCTCTTGAAATGGATGAGAAATCAATGAAAACAAAGACATATTGAACAATTGCTTTGATCTTTGAGAATATGAAAGATAAGAGAGCTTTGAATGCAATTGATGAATCAAAACTAAGCCCAAGATGAGTATTTATATAGTTGGGAATAAATATGACCGGTTGGAGTTAGGTAGGGCAATTAATGCGCCGAACGGTAAATACAGTCGACTGTAATGCACCATTGCAGTCGACTGTAATCCCAAAGTAGCGGTTGGAAATTCAAATTTCCAACTTACAGTCGATTGTAATCCAATGCAGTCGACTGTAATGGGCTACTGGAAGTATTGCAGTCGACTGCATTCCAATGCAGTCGACTGTAATACCTCACTGCCCAACTTGCAGTCGACTGCATTCCAGAAAATGCAGTTTCCTAGTTTTTAAAGAATGAAAAACTTTTATGCATGCAAGGGAAACCTATGGGCAAGTTCTAGGTATACAGTCATCGTAACGATCATCTCTCTACGTCTAGTTTACAAAGAAGGAAATAAAGCATAGTAAAATTCAATCGACGAATTCCTTCTTTGATACGTTCCGTTGAGAGTCTTTGAACGATTTGCTCGTCTAATTGTCCATTTGCATGAGTATGAGATTGTTCCTATTGCTTCATCAACTCAATGCATGTTAGACAACATAATCATCAATGTTAGTTATCATCAAAATCAAATATAATCCTAGGTTAAATAACCGTAGGGTTAACAATCTCTCCCTTTTTTATGATGGCAAACATTGATTCAAATATTATGAGATATATAAGATAATATGCGTAATGAAGCATAACAGTCTCACTATAAGCCATAAGGGGTCATGAGAAGAGATCATGACAAACAGCTCCCCCTATCTTGAGCAATATAGGGCTCCCCCTAACTCAAGTAATATATGCTCATATGAAATCCACATAAGTATGAATTAACAATATATTCTCCCCCTTTTGACATCATTGAAAAAGATCAAGGGTGTGTGTGAAAGTGATCAACTTATGTATCCATCCATGGATAATTATTATAGCCAACAAGGGCATTCAAAAACAAGAAAGCATAAGTACTTGAATAACCATCAAAAGGTATATCAAGACTGGTAATAATAGCACATAAAAACGTAATATGAATCAAAAGTGCAGCAAGAGAAGCGTGAAACAAAGTGCTAAAATTTAGAATAACAACCCAAGTTCTAATGTAATACTTTGAATAGCATCCATGACAAGGTCTAAAATAAAGTCTGAAGACATAAGCATAAAGTACTAATCAAGTCCTAATGTCTCAAGGACCCGATGGTGGAGGTGGTGGATGAAAGATGTCCTCCTCGAGACACCGAATCCCACAAGGATCCTCCATGCGAGAGAGGAGTCGACTGAGCTGACTATGGGCGAGATCCATCCAACCGAAATCGGCATGCATATGTTGCTACATCATATCTAAGCATGCGAGGATCACTTCATATCTAGAAGCAGAAGGACCGGAAGAAGTGCCCGCCTCATGTGTACTCGGAATGATCAACGGAGGTGGATCACGATCAATCCCGTCGTCGGCATCTCTATCAGCATCAGCATTAGCATCATCCTCATCATCATCATCATCATCACCATCATCTCCATCAGCCTCATCCTCATCATCATCCGCATCCTCATCATCATCATCATCCGCCATAGCAGTGTCCATGTCGAGATCAGGCAAGAAACGACTGCGATCATCTAAAAGTTTCTTCCTACGAAGGGTAGAACAGTCGAGTACATTGTGCCGAGTCACCTCAATATACTCACAGGGAAGAGGTATGTCAAAGGCAGCAAAAATGCGAGTGAGTAGGAGGCCGTCAGGTATAGCTAAGCCAGGATGAGAAGCGCTCCTAATCATGTTCAACATGATAAGACGAGAGAGGTTAAACGGTGTACCCGAGCGGAAAAAGGCCAAGAGCTGAACGTCTATGTAAGAAACAAATGAAAGACCTCCGGCTCTAGGGATGACATTGTGACCGATGACATGATGGAATAGTCGAGACAGAGGTGGTAGGTCACTAAGGGTGGGCTTATGTGCAGCCCTAATCTGTCGACTGTGAAGTGTGTGTCGAAGTTGGTCCTCGATGGAGAAAGGTCGGTCAAACCAATGTGATTGACCGGCGATAAGAATCATCTCTAGGGAAAATGAAAAACCAGTGTCGGGGAGGCCTAGAAGATCGGCTAGTCGTGACTGAGAGAATGAGAGACGCCGACCAAAGACATATGAAGTGAGTGTACACGACTCAGTGGAAATGATCCAAGTCAGATTTGCATAAAAAATTCGGATTGCATCAGGATAATATAGGATGGTGTTCCTATCAGTAAGACGATCAAGATAGCAATCCTGAAGGTGTCTAAGTACACTTATGCTAGATAGAAATGGAGTGTCTAAACGCAAACCTGGAGCCAGAGGAGAAGAGTTTTGAGCAGAGAAACGGTCTAGAGCCTCACGGTTTCGATAGCGGTTGCGGCCAAACTCTACCGCGATAGGCTCGAGCGCGGGTGCGGGTGCGGCTCGTGATCGGGATGAACTAGTGCGAGCACGTTTCTCTCTGGCCATTCTTGAAACAATCTAACAAATTTGGAAGATAGAGAACATAAGAAATATGTATGAAAAAAGCAAAAAATAAAAAATTAGGGTTTATGAAGTGTTTGACAAAATAAACCCTAGTTAATGCAATTTTGAAGAAAAAAGGAATTTAGTATAAATTGAATGTAAGTAACTATGTTGAAGCAATTAATATGTATAACTAAACATGAATGAAGAGATAAGACAACTAATTGCATGATCAATTTGAAAAATTTTGATAGATGTAGAACCCTAATTTATGCAATTTGGGGAAAAACCAATTTTGGACAAATTGAAGGTAATTAACCATGTATAATCAATCAAATGACGTAATTAAGCATGAATCAAGTGAACAATCATGTAATTGCTTAATTAATTGAAGAGATTTTGATATTACGAAAAACCCAAGTTTATGAAATTTGGGGAAAATCAATTTTTGCGTGATTTCATGTAATTAAACTATGTAGGATCATGTAAAATACATCCCCAAGCATGAATCAAGAGTTAAAACAAGTAATAGCATGCTCAATTGATGAAATCGGACGAAATAAAAAGTAATGAGCAATTCGAATTTGCATAAGTTTTGAACAATGTGGGTGAAATCAATCGGTGAAAGTGTGTAAAACATGTATTAGAACAAGATATGGGAAGAATTACATACCAATTTCAAGCAGATCTGAGACGAATTGATTCCTAGTGTGAGAGAAGGGTTTCGAATGGGTTGAGAGGAAATGAAGAATCTGCCGAAATGGGTCGATTTATGCCTTTTCCCCGTAACGCAGTCGACTGTATTCAACACTTGCAGTCGACTGTATTCAACACATGCAGTCGACTGTATTCAACACTTGCAGTCGACTGTATTCAACACATGCAGTCGACTGTATTCAACACATGCAGTCGACTATATTAATACATGCAGTCGACTGTATTGCCAAAAATCAAACAGTCTTGAAATTGAATATGCATATGAATATGTCAATATAAATGTGTATGAAATAAGTTAAACACAAAGGATATAAATGAATATCAACAAGCTCAAAAATTTTGAGAGAAAATAACCAAAACATGCTATAAGCATATGAAATAATGCTCGAGCATGTGAAGTGCAACTTGCATGTTTAAACCACAAGATGTATAACAATATAGTTACAAAGGTGAAGAGATGCCAAGTTCTCTTCTAAGAGCGGTGAATCTCTTCGAATCTAGCGGTTTAGTGAAGATATCCGCTATTTGATGATTTGTGTCCACGAAATCGAGAACGATATCACCTTTTTGCACATGATCACATATAAAATGGTGTTTGATTTCAATGTGCTTGGTTCGTGAATGTTGGATGGGATTTTTGCTCAAATCAATGGCACTCAAGTTATCGCATAAGATAGATATGTGATCATACTTGAGTCCAAAATCAAAAAGGGTTTGTTTCATCCAAAGAATTTGTGCACAACAAGTACCAACCGCCATATATTCGGCTTCGGTGGTAGAGAGTGCAACCGAGTTTTGCTTTTTGGAACTCCAAGAAACAAGAGAGTGACCTAGGAATTGGCAACCTCCACTAGTACTTTTCCGCTCGATTTTACTATCGGCATAGTCGGCGTCGGAGTAACCAATTAGGTCAAAAAAAGAAGTGTTTCTAGGAAACCATAACCCTAAATCGTGAGTGCCCTTAAGATATCTAAGGATTATCTTGACGGCAATCAAATGAGATTCCTTAGGACAAGCTTGAAATCTAGCACATAAACAAACACTAAACATTATATCGGGTCTACTTGCGGTAAGATAAAGGAGTGATCCGATCATACCTCGATAGCGCTTAATATCAACATCCTTACCCTTTTCATCTTTATCAAGCTTTAATGAAGAGCTCATTGGAGTGTCAAAAGCATTTGATGCTTCCATGTCAAATCTCTTGAGTAGCTCTTTGGTGTATTTGGCTTGGTTGATAAAGATTCCATCCTTGCTTTGTTTGATTTACAGTCCAAGGAAGAAGGTGAGTTCTCCCATCATGCTCATTTCAAACTCCTTACTCATACAAGAAGCAAACTCTTCGCACAAGGATCCATTAGTAGCACCAAATATAATATCATCAACAGAAATTTGCACCAACAATAAGTCTTTGCCCTTAGATTTTATAAAAAGAGTGGTGTCAAGTTTTCCTCTTGAAAAATCATTTTCTAAAAGAAAACTACTTAGCCTTTCATACCAAGCTCTAGGAGCTTTTTTTAAACCATAAAGAGCTTTGCTAAGCTCGAAAACATGGTTTGGAAATTTTTCATGTTCAAAGCCGGGAGGTTGAGCCACATAAACCTCCTCCGAAATAAAACCATTTAGAAAAGCACTCTTGACATCCATTTGAAAAAGTTTAAAATCTCTATAGCAAGCAAAAGCTAATAGCATTCTAATATATTCAAGTCTAGCTACCGGTGCATAAGTCTCATCAAAATCAATTCCTTTCTCTTGGTTATAACCTTGGGCCACTAATCTAGCCTTGTTTCTAACCACGACTCCGGATTCATCAAGTTTGTTTCTAAAAATCCATTTTGTGCCTATAATCCTAAAGTTTTGAGGTTTAGGCACAAGGGTCCAAACTTGATTTCTTTCAAATTGAACTAGCTCTTCTTGTATAGCAAGCATCCAAGATTCATGATGTAGAGCTTCGGAGAAGTTCTTCGGTTCAATTTGGGAAAGAAACGCTATATTAACATGTTGTTGAAGAGAGCGTCGAGTTCTTACCCCACTCGAAGGATTACCTAAGATTTGATCGCTTGGATGATCCTTTTTGTAAGTCCAATCTTTTGGTAATTCTTGAGAGTTGTCCAAGTTTGAAGCATCATTGATTGCTTCCTCATTTCCCCCTTGAGAACTTGATTGTTACTCCCCTAGATCAATTTCTTTGGAGTTGCCTTGTAGTGTTTCACTTATGTCCAAAGTTCTCAAGTCATTGTCCATGTCATCTACATTAACAATGTTAGTCCCGTAACGAAAAGGATTAGTCTCATCAAAAGTAACATTAATGGATTCTTCAACAACCAAAGTACTTTTATTATAAACTCTATATGCCATACTATTATTAGAGTAACCAAGAAAAATACCCTCAAAGGTTTTGGAATCAAATTTGCTAAGGTGATCCTTGTTATTTAAAACAAAGCATTTGCAACCAAAGCTCTAAAAAAGCTCACCTTAGGTTTCTTATCATTAAAAAGCTCATAAGGGGTTTTTAACAAAAAATTTCGCAAGATAACTCTATTAAGAACAAAACAAGCACAATTGACCGCCTCCGCCCAAAAGTACTTAGGTAAACCATATTCGTTAAGCATTGTTCTTGCCGCTTCTTGCAAAGACCTATTCTTTCTTTCAGCAACACCATTTTGTTGAGGAGTTCTAGGAGCCAAAAAATTATGTGATATCCCAAAGTCATCACACAAGGCTCTTATTTTTGAATTTTCAAATTTTCTACCATGATCACTTCGAATGTTGGTAATCAAATAACCTTTTTGATTTTGAACACGTTTGCAAATGAAGTGAACACATTTAGAGATTCATCTTTGGTAGCCAAAAAGAAAGTCCAAGTATAGCGAGAATAGTCATCAACAATAACAAAACAATATGATTTACCACCAAGACTAGTAGTAGGGATTGGTCCAAACAAATCCATGTGAAGTAATTGCAAAGGTCTAGAAGTAGATACCATTTTCTTCGGTTTGTGAGAAACTTTCTTTTGCTTACCCATTTGACAAGCATCACATACTTTATCTTTCTCAAACTTGATCTTCGGGAGACCCCTCACAAGTTCTTTGCTTGAAATATCCTTCAAATGCTCCATGTGCATGTGACCAAGTCTTCGATGCCAAAGCCAAGATGTTTCACTAATAGCACTAAGACACTTGACATCTTGGTTAGCTAAATCATTTAATTAAATGGAGTAAACATTATTATCTCTACTACCTACCAAAATAGTTTCATTGTTCTTCAAGGATAGAATAGTGCATTGAGAAGCCTCAAAGATAACTTTAAAACCTTTATCACTAAATTGACTAATACTTAGCAAGTTATGCTTCAATCCTTCAACATATAACACATTCTCAATTGAATGTGGTTCCTTACCAATAGTTCCTTTACCTTTGATTTTTCCTTGAGAATTGTCACCAAAGGTCACATTTCCTCCTTCTTTAAGATCAATCGATGTGAAAAGAGATATGTTGCCGGTCATATGTCTTGAGCACCCACTATCAAGAATCCACTTCTTGCTACTAGATTTTGCTTTGAGACATACCTATAAACACAAATCAAGTAGTGACTTTTGGTACCCAAATTTTCTTGAGTCCTTGGATGTTAGTCTTGCATTTGTATTCTTGACCTTTCACAATCCACATTTTCTTTCTACCTCTAACAAAAACAATTCTACAAGGACAATGATTAGTCGTATGCCCTTTCTTGTTGCACCAACCGCAATGTGTAAAAGGTGTGCAATAGTTCTTTGGTCGTTTTGTATGAATATTTAACCTAGCTTGTTGTTGCAAAACTTTAGGAGGCATGGCCATGGGATCTAATCCAATACCACCTTTGTTTAGGCCAATTCTTTGGCGTCCAAGCATGACATCCAAATTGTTTTGACCATCAACAAATTTTTCAAGACATTTTCTCAAATCACAAATCTCAACTTTTAAATCTTGATTTTGTTTTTCTAAAGCCAAAGTTTTGGAAGAGATTTGTTTTGAGCTAGGAGTGTTAACAAGTAATTCAACCAAATTGTTATTCACATATTTCATATATAAATGGTTGGAAACGCATTCATTCGTGGCATGCAACTTATCATTTTCCATTATCAACTTCTCAATTTGCTTATTTGCTTCAAGGAATTTCTTAGACAAAATAATATTTTTCTTGAAAATTTTCTTGGATTCCTCATATAAGCTATCATAAGCATCTTCAAAGCTTTCATTATCACTATCACTACCAGAAGAAGAGCTTACCTCATCATTTGCCATGAAGCATACATTTGCTTGATCATTCTTCTCATTGTCTTCATCACTTGAATCAAAGTCACTCCATGTTGAAGTATGTTCGGCATTCATTGCTCTTTCCTTCTCCTTGTTCTCTTTCTTAGAGAATTGTTTTCTTTTAGCTCTTTCCCATACATCTCTTCTTTCCTTCTTCTCTCTTTTGTAGATAGGACAATCCATCTTCATGTGTCCCGACTTGTGGCATTTGTAGCAAAGCTTATCTTTGTTGCCTTCTCCCATCATTCCTTCTAAATCTTAAGAACTTCTTGAAGTTCTTTGCAACCATTGCAATATCCTCTTCATCAAATTCTTCATCATCGTCACTTGACTCAAGGTTTGAAGATGAAGCTTTAAGAGCAATTGATGTAGGCTTCTTCTTGACTTCATCTTGATCAAATGTCTTGAGTTGCATTTCGTACGTCATGAGTGAGCACATCAATTCATCAAGAGGAAAGATATTGAGATTCTTTGATTCTTGGATGGCGGTGATCTTTGCATCCCAAGCTCTTGGTAAGGATCTAATCACCTTTCTTACAAGATCACCATTAGTGAATTCTTTGCCTAATTGCTTCAAAGGGTTCACAATGTTAGTAAAACGAGAATTCATATCCGTAACGGACTCATTTGGAAGCATATGGAATAACTCATAATCTCTAAACAATAAGTTCATCTTGGAGTCTCTAAGAAGAGAAGTCCCTTCATGAATGACTTGAAGAGTATCCCAAATACTCTTAGCGGAATTACACATAATGACTCTATTGAGTTCATTAGTTTCTAAAGCACACACAAGACAATTTTTCGCTCTAGCATTCATACAAATCATCTTCTTGTCATGATCACTATACTCCGATTTTGATTTAGGCTCTTCAACCTTGTCAACCACCTTTATCGAAACGAATGGGCCATTCTCAACAATATCCCACATCTCATAGTCTTGAGATTCTAAGTAGATTTTCATCTTAACTTTCCACACACTATAATTGGTCCCATTAAACAATGGAGGCCTAGTGGTAGAACTACCCTCCATACCCCCAACGTAAGCCATGATCGATTAACTCTCTTGGCATTACCCAATATAACAAGAGCCGAGGCTTTGATACCACTTTAAACCAATAAAATAACCCTAGAGGGGGGTGAATAGGATTTTAAGACTACTTAAAAAATTAACAAACAACAAACCTCAATCTCAATAACTCAAATAAGCAAACAACCAATCTCAACACAAATGTAAAACGATAATGTAAAGAGAGAAGGGTTTAGAGATACTTGACAAGGAGAATTAAATGGTTCGGCTTGATATACCCTCAAGCCTACGTCCACCCCTTCAAGGAAGTCCCTTGAAAGGCCCTAGAATCCACTAGTATGATCTTCCTTACGGGTCAAGATCGAACCTCTTACAATCCCTTGATGCTATGCCCAAATCAAGAACAAGCTTTCACAAACTCAAAGCTCCAAAGCTTGACAACCCCAAGCTTTGATACAAGAACCTTTAGATGAAGAATTGTGTACAAGATTTCACTCTCAATAAATAGATGAGTTCAAGTTTAAGCACTAGAACAAGATAGATGAGTGTATGATGACTTATGAAAGTGTATATCTCTCAAATGTAAGCTCACAATAAATGCTCTCTTGAAATGGATGAGAAATCAATGAAAACAAAGACAGATTGAACAATTGCTTTGATCTTTGAGAATATGAAAGATAAGAGAGCTTTGAATGCAATTGATGAATCAAAACTAAGCCCAAGATGAGTATTTATAGAGTTGGGAATAAATATACCCGGTTGGAGTTAGGTAGGGCAATTAATGCGCCGAACGGTAGATACAGTCGACTGTAATGCACCATTGCAGTCGACTGTAATCCCAAAGTAGCCGTTGGAAATTCAAATTTCCAACTTACAGTCAACTGTAATCCAATGCAGTCGACTGTAATGGGCTACTGGAAGTATTGCAGTCGACTGCATTCCAATGCAGTCGACTGTAATACCTCACTGCCCAACTTACAGTCGACTGCATTCCAGAAAATGCAGTTTCCTAGTTTTTAAAGAATGAAAAAAATTTATGCATGCAAGGGAAACCTATGGGCACGTTCTAGGTATACAGTCATCGTAACGATCATCTCTCCATGTTTAGTTTACAAAGAAGGAAATAAAGCATAGTAAAATTCAATCGACGAATTCCTTCTTTGATGCGTTCCGTTGAGAGTCTTTGAACGATTTTCTCGTCTAATTGTCAATTTGCATGAGTATGAGATTGTTCATATTGCTTCATCAACTCAATGCATGTTAGACAACATAATCATCAATGTTAGTTATTATCAAAATCAAATATAATCCTAGGTTAAATAACCGTAGGGTTAACAAACCTTAAGTTCATCAACTTGTGTTCTTAAGCATTTTTTGGATTTGCTTATGGCTATGGTCGAACTCTGAGATATGCATTGATATCAGCATGTTATTGCCAAAATAACCCCAATATTGAACCTAAATTGGTTATTTGGAATTTTTATCGATGCTCGTCTTTTATTGCATGCTAAGCAAATTCAATAATTGTTCACATTTGTTCTTTCTATTTGCTTATGGCTATTCTTAAACACTGAGTGATGAATTGATATCAGCATCTTTAATTGTCATTGAAACCGTAATTCATATAAGTTATTTGAATTCATGTTGATGCTCATTTTTTATTACATGTCAAGCAGTGAATTACTTGTTGATTCAGTAATTGTTGTTTTTGTAAATTGACTTAGGATGGGTTATGTGGGGAGGCGTTATAATGATGTTCTCTTCCTGCATGATTATGTAGGGCTAGTACCTTGATGAAAAGGACTAGTTAATGTACATCATGCATGTATACTCTATATTCTACATTACCTATGTGGCATTGCCTTTGCCCATGGTCAATACCATTTGAATTTATGCACATTGTATCTTACGATGATTATTTTAAAAATTATTAGAAATAAATGTCTTGATATCTGATTGAAGGATATTGAGTTGAAATGCTTCCCCATATTGTTATCAAACTGTTTGTGATTATCTAAAACCCTTCCCCATATTATCTTTGAACTTTCTTAATTTGTTTTTAAATCCTTTGAAAACCCATCATTGTATCGTAAAATGATGGATTTGAAAATAATTTTTAAATGATTGTTTTTGTACTTGATCAAAGATGATTGAGGTGAAACTCTTCCTCATGTTGTTATCAAATCGTTTATGATTGTTTGAAGTGTTTTGGAAAATTATCATTAAATTGACTCTGGAATCATTTTGTAAATTCGTTGGTTGTTCCTTAAGAGACCTTACTAAGCTCTCAAAAGCTCACTCTCGCTTGATTCCTTTCTGCATGTAATGATCAAATTTAGATTGCTCATAAATGAGTTAGAGTTTGAGTGAGATTCTAGAGTGCCCACCACCATGTTGAGTAATAGGACCCCTGCGTGGGTCGATACTATTAGTTGTTTTATAAATAACCTAACTTTGAGTTTTGAAAGTTTTAAGTTGTAAAACTAGCTTACATTAGAGTTTTTTTTAACTATATAGGTTGAAGAATGTAATACCCCGAAAATTTCCTTTTCCTTATGCAAAATTTGTATATTTTTGAATAAATAGTTGGTGGTCTTTTGTTAAAACTATGAAAATGAATTGGGATTGTTTCTGAAAATTTTGGTCAAGTGAACAGTAACTTTTAGTTGAATTTAAAAGGTTTTAGTCGACTAAAAGAGTGTTTCAGTCGACTAAAAGTGTTTCGGTCGACTAAAAAGTGTTTAAATTGTGTAAAAAATGGTTTTCTGGACTTTTAGTCGAATTTAAGGGTTTTAGTCGAATTTAAAAGGTTTTAGTCGACTAAAAGAGTGTTTCAGTCGACTAAAAGTGTTTCGGTCGACTAAAAAGTGTTTAAATTGTGTAAAAAATGGTTTTCTGGACTTTTAGTCGAATTTAAGGGTTTTAGTCGAATTTAAAGGTTTTAGTCGACTAAAAGTGTGATTTCAGTCGACTAAAAGTTGGTCGATGAACAGTGATTTGAACAGTAATTATGAACAGTGATTTTTGAACAGTAACCATGAACAGTACCATGAACAGTATTTTTGAACAGTACTTTCAGTCGACTAAAATGTGTTTTCAGTCGACTGAAAGTTGTTTTCGGTCGACTTAAAGGTTTAAAACTTTGTCCCCTATAAATAGTGTTCTATTTCATTCCTAGCCCTTTTGTTCTTGATTTCTTGCTCCTTTGCGGCGAAGAGAGAGAGAATAGGAGGCTTGGGAAGCTCTTTGGCGCTAGAGTGGTGCTTTGAGGTTTCTTTGGTTCAAAAGCTTGTTTGAGGTAAGGGTTTGAACGTTCTTGCTGTGGTAAGGGTTTGTAATGTTTTTACTGTGGTATGGGTTGTTTCTTTAAATCTGAAAAAGAGTTATTGGAGTTGATTAATCTTGTTTTGTAAGGGATTCTACCTTTTGATTTTGGCTTGGGTTTTCCTTCTTTAAATCTGGAAAATGATTGGATTTTGATCAAGCTTGTTATGAAAGGGATTTTATCATCGTTTCGTTGTGGGAAGGGTATCTGTCAGAATCCGAAGGTTTATGCTTCGTCAATTTTGGTTCATCTATATTTGTTTGTATTTGATTTGTCCCACTTGTACCCTTTCGTCTATAATATTGTTTACCTTTTTCGTTTGTGCCTGATGATGCACATCATTGAATTCGTATATTTGTGACCGTCAATTTAAGATTGGCATTGACTATGTTGAACAACTCTCGAAAATAGAGAGGGTCCTATGGACACATGTTTGTTATACTAGAGAGCCGAAGTCTCCTAGTATGCTCCGGAGCACACGTTTGATGTTTGATGTTTGGTTCGACATTTGGGTCTTATGACCACCATAGTCATCGTATGTTTGTAGCGTACCCGACATATAATTGAAATGTGTTTTGGGTTAAACGCTTAATGACGTTGGCTTTGGTATTTGACAGTAAGTTTTGATTGCACTTTCGTACCTTCGGGCTTGTATTTGATTTGGGTTCTTTAGACCACCTTACGAACATTTCGTATATTTGATTTGCCTTCTTTGCGTCGTAGTCAATTGTTATTATTTGCTCGTCGGATATTTGATTTTGTTTTGGACTACGACTCATCGTATTTGATTCCCATTTGTTTTCCACTTGCTGGGCTATTCGAGCTCACCCCCCTACTCGTTTGTTTTGTCCTTTACCACAGGTATCGGACGTGATTTTCGGGCGTGGCATGTTTGGGGGAGATTAGAGTTTTAGTCTTTGTTAGTATATTTGAGCAATGTAAATTATTTCGCCACTGCGTTTGGTAATTATTTTGTAAAGGAATACTCAGTGGAATTATTTTGGTGAACGGATTGTCTTAGACTTATGTTTGTGGAGATATATTATCTTAGAGGATTTAATTGCTCTGTCTATACCGTTATCTTTAGAACTGTAACGGTATATAATGGAATTTGATGATAGTCGCGGCCTTGCGTTTTCGGGGCGTGACAGAAGTGGTATCAGAGCTTAGGTTTGAGATTCTGTAGACTCCTAAGCCTAAGACATATGTGATTGGGATTGAACCTCGAAAAGGTGGATTAAGTTTGGAGAATTTATTTCATATTAGAGCATAAGATTGAGATTGGCCATAAGTTTTGGGATTGGGTTGAGTACGCAATCGTAGAACGAATGTTAGTTGTCTCTGGATTTTGGATATTTGAAGTGTTAATAAAGGAGAATAGTTGAAGGCTATGACTATGATCTTTGGATGTCTATGAGTAGCTCTATCAGATAGTGTATGGAAAAAGGTTGTGATCTCAGGAAATGATTGATATGGTGACAGAGACTTCGTGCGAAATTTGAAAATAAGATTTGGCATTACTAGATCATAATGCCCTTTTATCTAGTTGTTTTGATATCCTTTTGTGAGCATCTAAGTATTGAACCTAGAATTTGAAAGGTGTCTCCTATATGTAGGTACCTTTATGGAACCCTGTGGTAACCGTATGGTTTATAATTCTTGCCCCATCAGTATTGATTTTGGATATTTAAGAGTTGGCATAATTTTCTGAATATGGAACACTTTGATGATATTTTGGGGTATGGACTGATTGTCTTCCGATAATGTCAAGATGGATTGCTTTAGAAAAAGAGGATGATTATGATCTTCTGGCGAAGAGCTCTGAAAAATAGAAGCTATATGTAAAGGCTGTGTCTGAGAGATAGTAGTTTAAAGGCTTAAACATTGATGGATGCGTGTGCATAATTCGATTTTTGGGTTGTTTGAAAACGACACATTTAGCTTTGATGGATTTTGATAATAGTTTGGACCGGTTTTGTTTGGAGGCATCAGAGTGCGCTGCGGAAGTGTGGTGGTCTTTTGGTAAGACGTATAAATGCTTGTTGATGTTGGTTATCCAGTTTGGATAAGTCAAAGTAATATGTTTCAAAGGATTATTCGATGGCATTGGTTTTGGGGTCAGACTAGTGAAAATTGACGGGAATCATATTTCTCTTTGGTTGATATCGATGTGTTGATTACTGACCTTCAAAGACATTGCATCATTGCAGTTTTATTTAGGCCTTAGATTTTGAGTTTGTGATTTTAGTAGTCAATGAAATATGGATCAGATGAATGAATTTGAGGTTATCTTATGTAACCATGTGTTTCAAGTGCTCGGATGTTGTAGTCATAATGACTTTCGAAATTAATGTCGACAATTTGATTAAGTATTATATTTGTAAGGCGAATGGACTAAGTCGATGTAGTATGCTTCAAATGTTATCTAATGGTTTTGGTTTTGGTGTCAGACTGAAAGAGATAAGGGAAAATTTTGATCATTAGGTGATCTCATGGGTTGGTTAATGAATTTTATAGGCATTTTGTCGTTGTAATCTTGGTTAAGCCTTAGATTTTGAGTTTGTGATCTTTTGCAGTTGAAAAGTATGGACAAGAAAATTGAGCTTGATGTTGCCTTAAGTAACCGTGTGTTTGAAGTGATGAAATGTTTTTGGAGTATAGAATCTTCAGATATTTGATGTTGGTGATTTGATCATGGATAATTGTATTTGAAAATCTAACAATGTGGGTGATGCTTTGGACGGAAGATGTACAAAGAGTTTAGCAGCTTTGGTTACGAGTTACACTCAGTTATCAGCGAAATGTTATTGAGATCGTATTTTAATGGCTCTAATTGTGACTTTGTACCGGTGTAAATTTTGATTTGAAGATTTTAGAGTATAAATCATTTGTGATTAATGTGAAGATTGGTTAGGACTTTTGGTGTACGATTGAAGTTAAGTGTACCAATGTTAGACATTGTACCAAGGCCATGGTTTGATGTGTTATTTTAACGGCGCAACGTGAGCCTGTCAGTATTGTATTGATTTCAGATGAGTTGAATTTTGATTGGAGTAACTTGATTCAGCGAGTTTCATTTGTTAGCCAAGTACTTTGAGGAGTAGTCTGAATATATTTTGGAATGGTGATGACAATGGAAGTTAAAAAGTTAAGTTTGAATTTCGTAAAACACGTCATATTGGATGGGAATTGCTTAGTACTTGGTGCACATTAGGCTTGAAGTTAAGTGTGTTATCCAGATTTTTGAAAAAATGTATGGTTTGGTGTATTATCGGAGTAGCGCAGTGGAGGCGTTACGTTTTGGAAATTGATTTCGTTTGTGGAATTTTGAATGTCGTATTTTTTGCTTAGTTCATTTCGTAGGCTAGTTAAGCCTTACATGTTTTGAAGTCAGAATTTCAGTTAATAGTATGAGTAATGTTTTGACTCGTATTGAAAAGCTACTTTTGATAATTAAAGTACGTATTTAATTCCGCGGACGGAATTCTTTTAAGGGGGGGAGAATGTAATACCCCGAAAATTTCCTTTTCCTTATGCAAAATTTGTATATTTTTGAATAAATAGTTGGTGGTCTTTTGTTAAAACTATGAAAATGAATTGGGATTGTTTCTGAAAATTTTGGTCAAGTGAACAGTAACTTTTAGTCGAATTTAAAAGGTTTTAGTCGACTAAAAGAGTGTTTCAGTCGACTAAAAGTGTTTCGGTCGACTAAAAAGTGTTTAAATTGTGTAAAAAATGGTTTTCTGGACTTTTAGTCGAATTTAAGGGTTTTAGTCGAATTTAAAAGGTTTTAGTCGACTAAAAGAGTGTTTCAGTCGACTAAAAGTGTTTCGGTCGACTAAAAAGTGTTTAAATTGTGTAAAAAATGGTTTTCTGGACTTTTAGTCGAATTTAAGGGTTTTAGTCAAATTTAAAGGTTTTAGTCGACTAAAAGTGTGATTTCAGTCGACTAAAAGTTGGTCGATGAACAGTGATTTGAACAGTGATTTTTGAACAGTAACTATGAACAGTGATTTTGAACAGTAACCATGAACAGTACCATGAACAGTGTTTTTGAACAGTACTTTCAGTCGACTAAAATGTGTTTTCAGTCGACTGAAAGTTTTTTTCGGTCGACTTAAAGGTTTAAAACTTTGTCCCCTATAAATAGTGTTCTATTTCATTCCTAGCCCTTTTGTTCTTGATTTCTTGCTCCTTTGCGGCGAAGAGAGAGAGAATAGGAGGCTTGGGAAGCTCCTTGGCGCTAGAGTGGTGCTTTGGGGTTTCTTTGGTTCAAAAGCTTGTTTGAGGTAAGGGTTTGAACGTTCTTGCTGTGGTAAGGGTTTGTAATGTTTTTACTATGGTATGGGTTGTTTCTTTAAATCTGAAAAAGAGTTATTGGAGTTGATTAATCTTGTTTTGTAAGGGATTCTACCTTTTGATTTTGGCTTGGGTTTTCCTTCTTTAAATCTGAAAAATTATTGGATTTTGATCAAGCTTGTTATGAAAGGGATTTTATCATCGTTTCGTTGTGGGAAGGGTATCTGTCAGAATCCGAAGGTTTATGCTTCGTCAATTTTGGTTCATCTATATTTGTTTGTATTTGATTTGTCCCACTTGTACCCTTTCGTCTATAATATTGTTTACCCTTTTCGTTTGTGCCTGATGATGCACATCATTGAATTCGTATATTTGTGACCGTCAATTTAAGATTGGCACTGACTATGTTGAACAACTCTCGAAAATAGAGAGGGTCCTATGGACACATGTTTGTTATACTAGAGAGCCGAAGTCTCCTAGTATGCTCCGGAGCACACGTTTGATGTTTGATGTTTGGTTCGACATTTGGGTCTTATGACCACCATAGTCATCGTATGTTTGTAGCGTACCCGACATATAATTGAAATGTGTTTTGGGTTAAACGCTTAATGACGTTTGCTTTGGTATTTGACAGTAAGTTTTGATTGCACTTTCGTACCTTCGGGCTTGTATTTGATTTGGGTTCTTTAGACCACCTTACGAACATTTCGTATATTTGATTTGCCTTCTTTGCGTCGTAGTCAATTGTTATTATTTGCTCGTCGGATATTTGATTTTGTTTTGGACTACGACTCATCGTATTTGATTCCCATTTGTTTTCCACTTGCTGGGCTATTCGAGCTCACCCCCCTACTCGTTTGTTTTGTCCTTTACCACAGGTATCGGACGTGATTTTCGGGCGTGGCATGTTTGGGGGAGATTAGAGTTTTAGTCTTTGTTAGTATATTTGAGCAATGTAAATTATTTCGCCGCTGCGTTTGGTAATTATTTTGTAAAGGAATACTCAGTGGAATTATTTTGGTGAACGGATTGTCTTAGACTTATGTTTGTGGAGATATATTATCTTAGAGGATTTAATTGCTCTGTCTATACCGTTATCTTTAGAACTGTAACGGTATATAATGGAATTTGATGATAGTCGCGGCCTTGCGTTTTCGGGGCGTGACAAAGAATTTGACTTAGTGTCCATTTAGAAGCTTTGGTGTATATTTTTGAAGTTGCGGTTAAGTTAAGATTATTTCTGTCCATAAGCAGGGTTTGATGTGTTATGATGTGGTATATTAACGCTCCAGTAGTTTGGGGGGACGGAGCTCTGGATTTCAGAAATGTTACATCGGGTATCTGCGCTGGCGCTATGGTTGGTAGCCAAATATCTCACATTTTCTTGTTTTGGGATTGCTGATGTGTGGCTAGCTGACGTCCTGATTCAAATGTCCACCCGATGTAAAACCCTGATCCCTTTAATACTAGCTGAAACTTTACTTGGTATCACTGATGTCCATAAAGATCTTGGCATTCCGTTCGGAGGCAATTCCTTGCTTTTGTACGTTTGGTTGTTGGACCATATGCATCTGATAGCCAAACCTGCTGCAGTCGGATATAGCCCCAAAGCTTTCCACTCTCGGCCTATACTCTTGGAAGGTCATTATGGCATAAACGAATGGAATATCTTCTTCTATGTGCGAAATTCCAAGGATATCACTTGGTACTGTAGGTGGAATAGGGCTCACGGGCCAGTTCTAAGAACAACTGAGTATCCCTGTGTTTATCTCTTGGGATTGCGTTACACATCTTTTTATTTTGCCTGCTGGATCCTGAGGCAGTTCGGTTATGAGCAGGTGATTCCGAAAGTCTATGGAGACTTTGTGGGGGAGCAAGCCCTTAGTCCTTCCATCATCAAGGCTGTGTTGCAAGGTTGGGGGTCTCTGCCTTATACCCATCGCTATATTGAGTGCAAACGTTTCATCACCGACATTGACCCTGTTACTGTCATGTTTCCTAATGCATACATCTTTTTGCTTTGGGCCCATGTTCGGTAAAAGGTATTAGCTCTGTAAAATAAACTGAGGGTGAAGCTAGATTGGGACTTCCCGAGTGCTCGTGAGATACAGTCTTGGGAGTAGGCAACGAAAACTCATGTTGCCATCAGATTGGGTCCGAAGATGTTCGAGTCTGGTAGGTCTCCTCAGAGCATAATACAAAGTTTCCATCGTCCTCATACTGAAAATGGATTACTTGGATCAAGCGCTCTTGGATTGGTTCCCAGGTGTTCGAGGAGAAGTTTGATGCTAAGGAAAATCCCATATGGTCTCTGCACATGGACGAGGCCAGGAAATATCCCGCTTTGCTGCTGAAGAAGAAACCGCCGAAGAGGAATCCAACTATCAAAGCTACTCGAAACCAAGAGGCTGTGTGGATACTTATCTCGAAGGTCAGTTTGACAAGTAGGGTAATAAAGACAAAGAAAAGGTGGAAAACGGCCGACTTTTCAGGTGGAGGAACTGGAGGATGTGATTCTGCCGTCTCAGAAGGCGGCTTACAAGAAAGATTTGGAGACCTGGAAGTTAATCTTGAATGGTGAGGAGAGTCCAACTATGAAGAAATTTAAACTAATGCTGGATGATATCCCATAGGTTGCTGATAAGACTTAGAATTTTATTGCCCTAACTTTTGCGTAGGCTGCCCATTGTATGGTTTTCATCCTAGCGGGCATTTTTCTAGCACTTTTAATTTTAATTTTCTCTTTCGCCCTAATTTTTTCCTAGGCTGTCCTTCGCAGGGTTTTCGTTCTAACGGGACTTTTGTTTTTCTCAAGAATCTAATCAATACTTTATCCAGTGGAATAAAAGAATTTTATTAAACTTTGATCGTACCCGAGATAATTTATGGGCTACCTACGTACCTCCATCTATGTGTTACATCTATTTGTGTGTGCTGACAAATGTTCTTAAGGAGGATCAGGTCATTCATAGTTTAATTACGAAATTCGCTCAAGCATAATATTTCTTTAATCGATCTAGATTGACTAGCTATGACACCTCAAATCCATCTAAATCGGCTAACAGTGCTGCACCCCCAGTCATGATTTGCTTGACCATATAAGGACCTAACAAGTTAGGTTCAAATATTCCATGCAGTTTCCAAATCTATCCAATGTTCTTCTTTAACACAGCGTCCCTTCACTCGCCTGTTGAATGTTTGGGCAATCCACTTCTGGTAACCTTAAACATGATAGAGTGTCGTCAACCTTTTCTCGTCTGCTAAGGCCAATTCTTCAAATCATGTGTCTCACCCAGTCTTCTTCGGCTATCTGATTCTCCAATAGCAGTCTAAGAGAGTTGACTTTCAATTTTATTTTGATTCTCATCGACGTTCTATAGCCCCAAAGTGCCTAGGGAAGCTTGTCTGGCCAACTCCTACACAAATTTGTCATCTTACTCAACATGCTCTTAATGTTCTTATTGGCAGCCTCAATAGCCATATTAGTCTGTGGTTTGTATGGTGACGAATAGTGTCAGGTGATACCATACTCCTCGACTAGGTTTGTGACTTCTCCTTTAAAGTGAAACCAATTGTCAGAGATCAACTCCCGGGGTACCCCCTATAAATTATGTTTGTTCAGATAAACTGAGCCACCTTCCTAGCATTGAGCACAACACACAAAGTGGGTGAAGATAAAGTGGGTTCTATCCATTTCATGAAACAATCTATGGCTACCAGTATGAACTCATGTCCATTAAAGGTTTTGGGAGTGATCTTCTCTATTACATCTATTCCCCAAACTTAGAACGACCAAAGGGAGGTCATGTTATATAACTCTCGGGGAGGTAAATGTTCCAAGTTAACGTACACCTGATATTTGTGACATCTGCTCACATATTCGACACAATCATATTCCATGGTAATCCAATAATATCCGCACGTTTATGTGTCGTTCACACTCTCTTGCATGTATGCGTCCCATGATTTGGTTACTTTCTCTTTCTGTTTTATACAACAGATGTTCTTGATTGTAATGTCTCTTGTATAGTCTCCGGTCACAAATGATAAATTGCGCTGCCTATCTCCTCAATGCTGATTGATCTTTCGTGGAACACCCCTCTGGATACTTTCCGTCCTGGATGAGATTCTGTATATCGGTATACCAAAGCTCGGCTACTCCATCTTCTTCCACGGGAGCTATCATGAAGCACTAGGCTGGTTGGTCTCTCTTCTATATGACAAACTGCTCTACCTCCCATCCTTTGGGTATGTCTACTATGGAGGCAAGGGTGGCTAGGGCATCAGCAAATTTTTTCTTGGCTCGGGGCAGGTAATGGAATTCTATATCTTCAAACCGGTCTATGACCTTCTCCAAGTGGGCATGATATGCTTGTAGATGCTCATCTCTAATTCTCCGCATACCCTGGATTTGGTATATAATCAATGTTGAATCTCCATACACTGTGATCTCTTGAACTCCTATGTTTAGGGCCATCTCTAAATCGATGACACAAACTTTGTGCTCGGCGGTGTTGTTAGTATCGTCCAAAGTCAACTTGATAGCTATAGGCGAATCAACAATATCCTTACTCAAAAACCCTTGTTGTTCGCTACTCTATCAAAGTACAATTTCCATCTCATCTCTGTTTCCATAATGCACACTCCCTCGACTGGAAACTTCGCCTTCTATCGACTGGTATTGTCTGTTTGGCAATCAGCTAACATGTTGGCATGGCTTTTCCTTTGATCAACTTTTGTGTGACATATGTGATATCAAATTCGGACAACAACAAAATTCACTTAGCTGTGCAATTTGATAGGACATACTTCTCAAACAGGTACTTCATATCGTCCATTCTGGCCAATAATCTGATGGGGTACACCAGGATGTAGTGTCTCAATCTTTGAGTTACCCAAACAAAAGACACATATGTTTTCTCTTGGGCTGAATAGTTCACATCCCTTCAAGTTAACTTCTTACTCACATAGTATATGGCCCTTTCCACCAAAAAAATTCTCCAAATGATGGGCTAACATGGCTCCGGCTGCAGTATCGGTCACGGTCAGGTAAAGTAGCAGAGGGTTACCGGGTATAGGTGGGCTTAGGATTGGAGAGTTGTTATGGTACTGTTTGATCTTGTCAAAGGCTTCCTGGCATGAAGGGTTCCACTCCTTGCTTGAATCCTTCTTGAATAGAACGGGCTCACATATCATGGTTAACTGGGATATAAACCAACTAATGTATTGGATTTTCCCCAAGAATCCTATAATTTTCTTCTCGATTTTGGGTGGAGACATCTCAACTATAGCTTTGATTTTGGATGAGTCCACCTCTATTCCTCGTTTACTCACCATGAACCCTAGGAACTTCCTGGCTGTGACTCCAAACACACACTTCTGAGGATTCAGTCTCACCTTATATTGTCTCAATCTCTCAAAGTATTTTATCAACACTGTGCAACGATCTCCTCATTTTCTTGACTTGATGATCATATTGTTCACACATACTTCTAACTCCTTATGGATCATATCATGTAACATGGTGGTAGCGGCTCGCTGGTATATAGCCTTGGCATTCTTCAGGCCAAAAGGCATTACCGTGTAACAGAAAGTCCCCTAGGGGTGGTAAAGGTTGTCTTCTCTTGGTCTTTGGGGGGCCACTTTTATTTTGTTATACCCCGTAAACAATCCATTAAGGACACCAACTCATGCTCGGCTTTGTTATCTATGATCAGGTCTATGATGGGTAAAGGGAAGTCATCCGGAGAAGCTCAATTTAGGTCTTGGTAATCCACGCACATCTTGACTTGACTAGAAGGCTTGGATACGGGAACGATATTGGCTAGCCAGGTAGGGTACTCAATCACTTGGATAAATCCTATGTGGAGTAACTTCCATCACTTCCTCATTGACCTTGACAGACCACTTTGATCTCGACTTACAAAGTTTTTGTTTGACGGGTTTAGCTTCGGGCAGGATGGGCAGTGGTGTTCCACAATGGATGGGTCTATACCGGGCATGTCACTATATGACCAAGCAAATACATCGATGAATTCCCTAAAGAGTGCAGTCATTTTTTCTCTCTCTATCTCATCTAGACTAGCACCTATTTTGATTTCTTTTATATTTTTGGGGGAGCCTATGTTCACTTTGAATGTTTCCTCGGCAACTGGCTTGACACAACTAGATTCTCGATTTTTAATTTTTTTCAAAATTTCTTTTAGATATTTTTTCTCTTTTAAGTCCATTGGTGTGACTTATCATTAACCAAATTGATTAATTCATCATAGCCTATATCAACAACCAAATGATAATCGAAATCAAGCATTATATTATCGATCAAATAGTCTGGAAACACATAATAAGTGAACAGATTCAAAGTGGCTAAGTTGATATAAGCGTCCCGTTCTTTTGATTTTGGAGCATATTTGACAGCAAAATTTCCTTCAGTAACCTCTCCCATAGTCAGCAGTCCATGTTCGATCATTCAATTATGTGTATTGTTCTGTGCTGGAGCGATTAGGCATGATGGGTCCATGGTTTGGTCGTCCACTTCATAGATAACTATTGAGACAAACATATATGTGAAGCATGTTGTCATTGTTTCTGGCTCCATTAACTCTATCTAATCTGAGAGTTTTTCAGTACCTGGCTCTTTTTGTACTGGCAATTCGTCATCCTTGACCCGCTCACAGTCTTAGAATATCTCTCATCCTTTGATCTGCTTCCCAGTCACCACACTATAAATTGGCTCTGGAAATCCGTAGAAGGTCCCACTCTCTCCTTCCTTGATGAAGCGCCCATTCATAGTAGAGTTTCTAGTTATGCTCATGCACTTATCACCTTCATTAGGATTCTTGGCCTCGGTGAGCTTCCGGATAGCTTCCTTCTTCTCTTTTATGGTCGGCTTATACCCTAAGCCAAATTAGTCTTTCTTGTTCTCCATTTTTGAGAAGCTGGGAATTCCTTGACAATTACGGCCTAAGCCTTGAAAGTAGTAGAATTTCCTCGTCATTGAAAGCACTGTTGTATTGTTGTAAGGGGCAAAGGTGAGAAAGTTTTCATCGTGACAAACTTCCTCATTCTCGAGTCACTGAACTGGGTGATTCATCCTAAATCCACTGAGCAGAATATTCAAATAATCATGCGGCACCTGAACACTTTCCTTCTTGACTTGTCCGATCTGCGACAACTGTGAATCTCCCATTATGGTGAAAATGACATCATTCAACACGAACTTGACCTTTTGGTGCAATGTAGAGGGGATCATACCCAAAGAATGTATCAAAGGTTGACCCAACAGAAGATTAAAAGCGGTCAGGACATATAATACATGAAACTCAAGATCGAATTAAGTTGGCGGAACCCACAGTCATAAGAAGTTTCACTGTACCAATTAGCTCCCTTCTGGTATTATCATACGTTCATACAGCTTGGTTAGAAGAAGTGAACTCTAACGAGTCTATTCCAAGGGCATGAACAGCGCGTAGGGGATAGACATTTAAAGTAGAACCATTATCTATAAGGATTAAAGGAATTCTTTTATCAAGTGCTCGCGTAGTGATATGGAACGGATCATTGTGGCTTTGCTGAGAAGTTTGATAAAGGCTTGACGGGTGAGAGTATGAGGCTAACAGTAATCCCGATATGAAAATATTGGCTCAGAAACGGTTGGCTAGGGTGGGGTCTGGAACACTCGACCGGATCGGGTCAGGTGGGATACATTGGCATTGGGTCGGAACATAAACTCGGTTTCTTCATCGTATTCTTCCTCAACTGTAAAGATTTCTCCATCCATCAACTCCTCCCAAGTAATTACATCACAAAACTGCCACAGATACTCATAAGAAGACACTGACTTCGAAATTGGTTAGCTGGCAGGAACAATAACAATTGTCGGATCCACAACTGATTGGATGCTAGACAAGACCTCATCCACAACTGATTGGATGCCATCAACTGATTGGATCCACAACTGATTGGATGTCATCAATACAGTGTTAACATTGTTGGTTGCTACTGTCGAACTGGTTTGGTATGGTTCTAGTGGTTTTGACTCGCAGGATATGGTCCCCTTATTGATTGCAACTTTTATCTAAATGAGGGATCCCATGAGAGCTTTGAACGACGTGTGATGGTGACAAAAATGTAATCATGGTAGACCAAAATTAGGTTGCTTCTCACAATGTTCACTTGCTCTTCCTCTATCAGGCGATTCACCATCTGAGCTGCCTTATTCCTCCACCTCATGACGAAAGTTGAAACGGTCTCCCTCAGCTCTTGCTTCATGGTTTTCAAATATCTACGAATGATATCTAGGTTGGCATTATACTGGTATTGTCTGACAAATTCTCTCACAATATTTTCCCAAGTGCAGACTCGAGCTTCATCCTAAGTAAGGAACCATCGGGAAACGGCTCTGGTAAGGGTACGGTGAAACAACTGGATCAATTGATTCTGATTTACCCCATATATGGCCAACCCTTGCATGTACATCTTCACATGAATCTTATTTGTGGTCCCATCAAACTTATCCATCTCTGACATCTTGAACTTGAAGGATAATCTATCATCGGGGTTCATGGTTAACGTGGTGAGATCCGAAAGGTCATCGGCTCTCCTCATTTTAGCAATCTAGGACTCGAGAGCGGCTAACTTATCCTTCCATTTCGATTTAACAGGGGTTTAGTTTCTTTCTCCTTGGATTCGTACATCGAATCAAACTATGGACCCTTCTTCTTATTGTCTTTCTTTCTATCTACTTCTGAGTCGTTATTACCTCTCCTCTTGAGGTTATCCAACTCCTCGCGGTTCAGGATTATTGCTCTATCAAGGCAGTAAAAGCATTCTGAAGATCCTTCTAAAGTTCATTGATGATATGAACCAAGTCAGAGATTTGTGGAAAATCTTCGGCCATTGGAATTCGTGAGAATTTTTCAGACAAGTCTCGATACCAACCACGCTTAGCCTTAAAGGTATAGGAAAAGTTGTCGAGAATTTAATAATACATTCCACACATATCGAGCTGGCTGGCTCATACCTTAATGGGGCAATGAAAGGGAATTTTTTTAGTTTTAAGGGTATTTTTTGAATTTTTGGTGAAGGTGACTGACTAACCATCTGATTATCTGGCTGGATAACAGGCCAGTTGATCAGTGTAGCCTGGGAATTTTCTAGGAATTTTCTGGAGGTCAAAAGTCTCTGACTAATTGTCCGGTCATCTGGGAGGATAACCAGCCGAATGGTCAGTGGTTTGAAGGATTTATCTGGGAATCTTTTCTAGAAATTTTCTAGAGGTTAAGTTTTCTGACTAACCGCCTGGTCATTCCAGAGATTGATCGGCCGATTGGTCAGTGGGTTAGATCAGGGTATGAACTAGCCAATTTTGAAATTTTCAAGCAATTGCACATACTGACTAACCTTCATGTTTGAAGCGCGGATGCCGACTAGTTAGTCAGAGTCTTCTTTTTCTTTTTTTTTAGAAAATTACCAGTATAGCTTACAGAATGCTGGTGGTTTCCCTGCCAGCATGACGTAGGCCAAAACAGGTATCCTCCCAAAAAATTACAGAACACTAAATGGTTCGGGTGTGAGTTTTCCTCCTTATAACAGTGGTGTAAAGGTCATTCCATCGGCTCAACTGTATCATATACCTCCCCCCCGTAACTATGAATTCAATAATGGGGGATCACCAGTACATATACATGTCGTTTAATATACCAAGAGACCAAGAGGAATCTTTAGTACGAGGCACTCGGAGTTGAGAACTTAGAGTCACCTTGAGCCAAAAAGAACCAAAGGGCCTTGAGTGTGTCACTCTCAAATGGGTGGGTCGGGGTGAGATGTGCGCGTGTATGAAGTATGGAAATAAAAGGGCAAGTACCACAGGTATGTCATATTGTACTTACCACAGAAAAATACAAAAAAAGTACAAGTAGTCCAAATATCACGATAAGTTTTTCAAGTCTAGTCCCCTTGGTGTGATTTAGTCCCTAGTGGAGTCGCCACTATGGCGCATCGCCTCGGAAAAAATCTCTGAAAAAAGGATTTTTATGAGTCATCGTATTATTTAATAAGGAAAAAAGAAAAAAGAACCAAAAAATTGACTCAAAGGTGTGCAAGAAGGATGACTGATCTACCGAAACCAAAAGAGGGGTATGCGGACTAAATTACGCAACGAGAAGGTATTAGGCACCCGCCACGCCCTCTCTACTTTGTTTCTAGTAATTAACGGCCTTAAAACACATAACATGTAAAAATATGATAAAACCAGCCCTAAGTTAATTTTTATGTTTTTTGGCTTGAACTCGACAACTGGGGTCAAGTGCCTTACGTTTCCGATGGGACTAATCAGAATCAAAACCACTGGTCCTACCAGATGTAGTCTACAATCCGGAACTTAGAAAGTCTACAATCCGAAACTTAGACTTAGACAAAAAAATGAAAATAACCTTTTATTAGTTTTGAAAGGAAATCTGACTACGGGAAATGGGAGACAATCTATATGATTTCTACCCTATGAAAGCTTTAAATATAAGTTACCTCGCAATACAGCTTGCCTTGACGATTTTGGAATGCTCGTCGTTGGATCTACAATGCAAAGAACAAAGTGATGTTTTTAGGATGATTTGGATGGTTAAGATTCTTAAGAGAGATTGGACGTCACTTCATGAAGAAATGGCGCACAAAATCTAAAGAGAATAAGCATAAGAAATTGATTTAATGTCTTATCCATAAAATAGAGGCTGAGGCCCCTTTATATAGTGCTCGGGGTCGCAGAACCTGATAAGATTGGTAATGTCAATTTGCATGGTTGGAGATAAGTCAGAATAAGTGATAAAATCATAGATTAACAAAAGTAAACTAACCGGCCGGTTCACCCCATTTATCAAAAATACTTTTTCTTCGAGGCATTATCTGACCTTTATTTTGGTAATTATGTCTAAATCACAAATGGGATGTACCAGATTCCGAATTAGTCATTTCTTAACCATAAAATAGATTGATTTGATCTTCACATCAAGGATAAATCATGTATTATTTTCCAAAATCATTACAGAAATATTGCATCATTTTAGGTAATCTAGACCATGGACCGGACTTAACCTACATGGACTGGACTGGACTGACATACTGGACTAGACATGCAGTGGACTGAACTAGACATTAAACTAGACTGAACCACATTAATTAAATAAAATGGACTTGATCAATTATTTAAAACACATTACTAAGCCCAAACTCAATAATACCTTTTAATTAATAATGAGACCCACATTTAATTAATTAAAAATACCTACAAAAATAGGGTGTTTACAACGAGGTAGAGGCACCGGAAGACAATCGCTAGAGTAGTGGAATTTCTTTTTGACCTGAGAACCTCGTTCTTGTGGTTGCTAGGATTTGTGGAAATTATGTAAAGATCTTAAGTCTTCAGGAATTTAATTTTATTTGTCAATCGGGTATATTTTAAAGATATTATTGGCGATAATTCAAGAATCCTTAAGTGTGCCTCTTAGTAGCTATTTAAATGTTTTAAAATCTAGTGGGTTTTGAATATATCGTGTCTATATATTGTAGTTAGGCCTGGCAGAGCCTTGATGAAAATTTAGTCGGCCTGCGGCAGGTCATAGACCTAGCTCATGGGTCCACCCGTGGGTTCGATCATGACACCATCGACTCATGGTTCGTGTTTTATGTCTTGAAAATTTGGTAAACTTTCTCCCGTGTTTCTCCTGTTGCACAGATGTGGTGTCCTACATCCGTTTAATCTTACAAGAGCAAGGTAATCCGTTTAATCTCTCAAGAGCAAGATTAAGTAGATGTTAGAATACCTAGGCAATGTCTTCTACTTGGGAGGAATACGGGAAGATGTTGTCGAATTTTCCGTAGCCATATGATAAAGCATAAGTCGGTAACTGTTTTATAAACGTGTGATTTTCTGAATGGCATAGAACCACTACCTATTAGAGAATGGATGGGATATAGACATGTTGTCACATGCATTCATTCCCGCATCAACCAAACACAAATATTGCTTTAAGTGGTAGATAGTAATCCAATGATCATGTCGGTCGATGCAAGTTGGATGAAAAGGAAAAATGATGATGATTTCAAGGATCGCGTCGATGAATTCCTTGAGTTCGCTTATGCAACCTGAATATGTTGACTTTGAGAATAAGGTGTCTGTGCAGAACATGTGAGTTATTGTGTTGGAGAACAAGAATGGTGGTAAAATATCATCTTCTTCGATATGGTTTTATGTAGAGGTGTCAAACGGGCCGGGCGCGGACTAGCCCAACCCAGCCTTCAAATGGTCCGAGCCGGCCCGGCCCATTACTTGAACAGTAAAGGCCAAAGGCCTGTGCTTGGGCCAGGCCAGAATGTTCCCCAAAAAGGTCCGGCTCGGCCATAAAAAAGTTTGGGTTTGGCCCGATCCGAAGCCCAAACCAGGCCCAGCCCTAAAAAGCTCGGGCACACCCCTCTTTTTGGCCCGATTCAAAAAGCCTGAGTCTGGCTCGGGCCTGGGCCCAAAAAATTAAATTTTAAGCGACTAGTTTTTAAGGGTATCTTGGTCTTTTGTGAAATTTGAAAAATCTATAAATTCACCTCCTCTTTTTCACTTCTTTCACACTAAGCTTCTTACTCTCTCTTATCTAAATTCAACAAGCGTTCCTATCATTCTTATTTGTTACTAAATACTAACCCTCTCCACTTTTCATATACAAGTATTATTTAATTATTTAGCATTTTTATTCTTTTCCATTTAATTACTCTTACCAGTTTTATTTTTCATTCTTGTCAAACAATTTTAGAGTTAAATATGTCTTCCTCAAGATTATCTATATCACGTAGCTAAAATTATCCATCACCACCACAAGCACGTTTTTGTTCCTTCTACTCCTTGAATAACATTAAACTAAAAGAACATCTTATATATGCAGATCGATGTGGATATTGGCTCATCATCAGTTGCAAGGAGTGTGATTGGAATTGTCCTTGAATACGTAACAAGCATTGTTGTTAACCTTGCAATCTTAGTAGAGGTCTGTCTATTGTCATCTCTCTTTCCTGGTATTTTATTCTCGTTTCAATGATCTTGTTGCATTTGGTCATGATTTGCATGTTATTAAGCCTTTAATAGCCAAGGCTTAAATTGCTACTCATTTGAGTACATGAAAAGGTGGGGCATTATCCACATTTTTCTTGATAAGTTATCCATAACATTTCATTGTCAGGTGCTTACATTAAATTAGTTTAAAACAATAAGCAAATTGGTGAAAACTCAGTCTTTTAACCGACCTTGTTTGTAACGCCCCAGATTTTTCTTTATTTATTTTTTTTATCAAGATACTTGTGTAAGTACGGAATAGAATGTATTGTGACTTTGAATTAAATAGTGGGCCTATAAATCAATTGAAGTTTTTCTTTGTGGAAAGTAGGTTATACTTTTGGGATTAGATGATCCAATTTAAATTTGGGCTTTAGTTTGACCCATTTATAAAGTTAGAGAATTTTGGGACGTAATGGGTATTTTGCAATTCTTATTGGTTTAGGAATATAATTACATTCCTTTTAGGGTGATGATTTATGTACATTATAATTCCTAGGAGCATAAACTTCAGAAGAGCCTCCAAAGAATCTCTAGGAAGAATACTCTTCAGATTTTGGTCATTACATTGAGGTAAGATCTTATTTTGATATTGGGATTGAGGTTTGTGGTAAAAACCTACATAAGCTAATGTGATTGATAGAGTCTAATATAAATTTTGGGTATCTTTATATTAGGGTTTTTGATAGAATTGGTTTGAAGAGATCAAGACTTGGAGTTGATTTATGCAATTGAGGTAAGGGTTTTCTCACGCATTTACCCCATCCGAATTTCTGATTATCGATCCGTTCATCAATTAATTGATTCTTTAAAGAGATCTATTGATTCTTTAGAACCCTAATTACATTCTTGATCCTTACGCTAAATAGTTCTTTGTACTTTCGATTATTGACTTTGATTCGTGATCTTTTTGTTGTAAATCTTTGTAGCACGTTCAAGAGTCCGTAACTTTTTCATTCCTTGTCCAATTTCAGTATTTTTACACTTTTTGAAAACCTCAAGCAGTGTACTAAAACTGTTTAGTTTTGTTATTTTCGAAATTCCAAGTGATCGATATTCAGAAAATAGACCTAAACATTGTTATGCTTATATTTCTTCCAATTCAGGTCAGCCAATTTCGATTTACTGTATCTTATTTGTTTCTCATTGGTTCTTAATGATCTTGGACATTCTGAAATCCTTGAAGAGTCTTCTTCAACTTTTTAGTTTAAGGTTTTATCAGAATCCATTTTGTTCTTGGTCAAAATTGAGTTCGCAAATTATTTATCAGTGCAGACTTTTCTGTTTTTGACACTGTAAATCAGCCCATTTCGATTTGTTCTATCTCCTTTGTTTCTCATTGGTTTTTCATGATTCTAGACAATATGGAAACCTTAAAGAGTCCTCTTAAACTTCTTAGTTTTGTGTATTATCAGAATCTATCTATTTTCTGATCAAATTCAGTTTGAAAGTTATTCATCGGTGTAAAAGTTGCTGTTTGACACTGCAAATCAGCTTGCTTTGACTTGTTCCATCTTATTCGTTTCTTATCAGTTTTTGATGAACTTAGACATTACAAAATCAGTAACGAGTCCTCTTCAACTTTTAGGCTTTGTGTTTTCTTAGAATTCGTTGATTTCATTGTTGAATTTAGCCCTTAAATAAGACTATTCTGCGTAGAATCGTGTGAACGAGAATGCCTTTGTCTGCTTCAAACTTTTGGTGTTTATTAAGTTGATTTGGTAAATGTTTTTATAATCTGGCGAGCCATGTCATAGTGTATGTGACTTATCTATTTCTGACTTACCCACGTGGATTGGAACGTGGGCTAGCTCAGCGGGATGAGCTAGAGATCGCGATCTTACTTTCTGAACCTTGTTTCACGTGTCAGTGATGGCACGCGTGACACATTTCTGAATGGCTCTCGTGGTCTTCGTCTTTGTTCTGATTGAACATTTAGATTTTGATATCTGATCTATTTCAAGATATTTTCGAACTTATCTTAAGTATTATTGAATTCACTAGAGTCTTTTTGAAACATAAGATGTCATTATCAGAGCTTATGTAAACGTTTCGAACTTAATATTGTATTGTCCGCTGGTACAAGCTATTTGACCTTGTTTCTAATCTGATTTCTGAATTGAAAATTAGTGCATTGGTTTTGGTACTCGCCATGCACCTTGGTATCGTACTTTATCAACTCCAAGTACTATTATTGATATAGCGTGCTTTGTGCTCTGTGGGTGGGTGTGTGCGATTATCTTTACTGGGTTTTGTGCTCACCCCTTTTACTTTCAGGTTATCAGCCAGTGTTTGGAACTGTGCAAAGGAATTATAAGGCATGGCTAAGTAAGAAGCTTTTTAGGGAAGGATTTTTCTGTTAAATTTATTGTCGAATAGATTTTGCTTTAGATTTTATTTTAGAGCTCCTTGTAAGAGTAATTGAGGTCAATGTAACTGTTTTAAGCCGGTGTGGCATTTTTTGATGTTTCTTGAAGACTTATTCTTAGATGCTCTGAATACCCAATGGGAGACTTTTGGATATTTTGAGGTTTTCTACCTTCGTTTATTTGAAATTAACGCTTCGAAAAATCGGGGCGTTGCATTGTTGATCTCAACATAAGCCACAATTCAGGGCAGGTATTACATGATATGTGATTCACGTGTTTGGACGCTGCTCTCTCCAGCTATTAACAACATTCACATGTTTTAGGCACTTATATTTAGAATATGTGCCTGAGGTAAGTTTTGTGAGCCGTACTAACAATTCCTTAGGCTCTATAAGCATTTGAGGATTAGTTATTTGTCATCTTCCAGGTTCTTTAATAAAAATCTTTGATGATTGTGTAATTTATGATGTTGTCAGGTAGCAACTGATACTCCTTTGTGCAATTGATGCTCCTTTTCATGTTGTGAACAACAAAGAGAAACAAGTAACAACTGTGGGCAGACAGATATTTTTCAGGCTTCGGAGCAAGGATCTTGATTTATATTTTTTTAGTTTCAATGAAACTTGTTATTTTGTTTTTTGGATTTGTACAATGTCATCTATTGTATTTAGTGAACATGTAATTTGTTGTATCGAGTATTAGTTGCTGGTGTTTATGATTTAAATTTTATTTGTATTACTTGAACTTTGATAAAGGATGAATCTTAGTTTCAAGGGTTAAATTGTTGTTGGGTTGGTTGGTTAGGATTAATTGTTTGAAGTAGGTTTGAATTTATAAAAAATAACCCCCAAAAAAAAAAAAAAAATCTTTTTTAGCTTTTTAGCGACAGAATTCCGTCGCTAAAAGTCCTCCTACATATCAATAAACGTTTTAGAGACACATTTTTAACGAAAAAACTAATGTTCCTAAAGACTTTGCAACGTATTTTTAGCGACAAAAATTCGTCTCTAAAAGTTTTTGAAATTTAAAAAAAAAATCAAAAATTAGTCAAAATATAGAAAATACCTTTAGCGACGGAAATTCCGTCGCTAAAAGTAATCAATTCCGTCGGTAAAAATTGAATTTTTTCCGACGAACAACCAAATTCCATCTCTAATCTTTTAGTGACGGGGTTGTCACCAACGAACTTTTAGCGACAGACAGTCTGTCGCTAAAAGCCTTTACTGACGGAATACCCACTTTTAGAGACGGAAAATTCCGTCGGTAAAAGTGAATTTTCTTGTAATGGAAGAGAATCATCACTTTTGAACTCTTTCTCTATCTGCATAATGCATTTCATGTTGCTGATATTATAATCCGAGTATGTAACACGTTTAAAACAATTGACAAGATTTTGAGTATCAGTTTTGATAATCCTTTTAATAATATAGTTTTTGTTCAAGTCTTAAAGACGAACCTTATACCTATATTTGATGGTAAATTTTTTCATGTTCCATGTGTTTGCCATATAATTAATTTAATTGTTCAAGATCATTTAGCTACTTCAGGAGATATTCTTCACAAATGATGAGTATATGGTAGCGTATATTAATTGTTCGGGTCCAAGGATACAACAATTTAAAATTTTATGTGTTCAATATAGTTTACGTTGTAGGAGATCACTTACTGATGTCGTGCATAGGTGGAACTCTATATATAAAATGCTTTTACATGTTATGTTATACAAACAAGTGTATATTCACTACCTACTAACCATGTTCCAACAAGGTTTGCCAACTCCCGAAAAATGGCAGATGGCTACACACCTAGTTGAATTTTTGGAGGTATTTTGCACGTCTACCGTTCTATTGTCTAGTACGTACTATCCCACCTCCCCTATTGTTATAATATAAATTTTAAAATTGCTAACATTTTAGAGAAATGGAGATATATAGAACCCTCTCAGGATATAGTATAACATATGGACATTAAGTTTAATAAATCTTGAGAGGAATTGCCTCTTATTTTTTATGTCGCCACTTGTTCGGATCCTAGGTTCAAGTTTCATGGCACGCATGTCTCAATAGTAGAAATATATGAAGAAAAAAAATGTGCTAACCGGCAGCCGACACAATCGAGCTTAAAAAGAAAGTTAGTAATTTGAAGATCTTTATAACTTATTTTGAGATTCCGCTGACGTGCACATGCGAGCTACATCGTTGAGCGGTCAAATATATTATGGGCCATTTCTTAAGGGCATTGAACATTTAGTGGCAAAACGAACAAGAGTGGAAGGTACTTTTAGTTCTACATATTTGTTCTCTTTTTCCTCTTTTAATGAAATTGGTTTGTATGCAAATACTGATCATTATTCTTCATTATCAATGGATGAGTGGATGAATTTTGATTTGTTAACTTTTTGGAAATAAAATACAAAAATCTATAAAACTTTATCCCAAATTTCCTATGATATAATAATGGTGCAAGCCTCCACGGTTGCTTCAAAGTCATTTTTTCAACGAGCGAGAGGGTGTTAAATGGTAGGAGGAGTCGTCTTAACCCCGAGTCAATCGAGCTATGTATTTATTAGAAGGATTATCTTGATGCAAAATACCAGTAGCAAGACAAACGCTTGACGATAAACAGAGCAACAATTCGAGCGTTGAAGATCTTCTAGATGATTAGGTAATTTTCTTTTCTTTTCCTTTTCTCGAGTTTTTAGAATAAATTATTTCTCAAAATATAGTTTACATTTTCATCGTGGATTATTTTCAAAAAAATTCAATGTATTAAAATTAAACAATGCACATGAGAATGTGGCTATTTACAAGCAAAATAGATTTTTTTTACTTTTTCAGAAAATTAATCCTTTGTATAAACATATAAAAAATATTAAGCAATTCGCCTACTTGTTTACAAGCAGCTGGTCCCAAGCTCGGATTAAAGGAGGAGGGCATATGAATAAATTTATCTTAAATTTAATTTTATCGCAAAACAAAAAATGAATAAACAAATTTTAAAAAAATATTTTTTTATAATTAAATTTGGGGCCAAGGGCTTGGACTAAGATCAGGCTCTGATATCCTTTAGGTGGGCCGGCCCACGTCTGGCTTGTTTCCCCACAGCCCATGGCCGGCCGGACCCGTTTTCCTACCAAACCCAAAAGGCCTAGGTTGGGCCGACCCAATCTCAGCCCTTTAACACCTCTGGTTTTATGGGTGGATACATAAGGTGGACTCAGCATGAAAAAATAATAGTATTGTCATCCAACACGGCTAGTCAATCGAAAATTAGAGCTATGATTATAGATGTTGGGCATGCTAATGTTAACTAGGGTGACTATCGTGACGATGGTAAAGCACAACAGTCCAATAAGTGTGCTTATCAGTTTTATGATTTGTATGCTGAGGAAGTGTTCTGGGATAGAATTAGGAAGTACACACGGTTTTCTTTTCTTAATAGGCTATTATAGTTGAAATAGGACAACAGACTGAGTGAGAAGATGTTACTGTTTATCAAGGAAATTTTGCCAGAGAGTGAGAAGCTGCAAATGTGGTATTAGGGTGCCAAGAAGATGATGATGAAACTTGGATTGGGTTATGAGAGGATAGATGTTTGCAATATTGACTGTGTACTGTTCTGGAAAGAGAATAATAACATGACAAAGTGTCGAGTATGTGATAATCTGAGGTATAAGCCGGACAAAAGGAAAAAGAAAAACATTACATGGAAGGTATTGCGATAGTTTCCAACAACCCCAAGGCTTCAGAGGATGTACTACTCCTCCCATACGACTGAGCATATGAGGGCTCACAGTGAGACTTGTAGCAACGATGCTAATGTGATGACACACCCTACTGATGGAGAGGCTTGGAAGGAGTTTAACCGTAGGCATCCAACATTTGCTCAGGAAGTTTAAAATGTTAGACTTGGTTTAGCAACCAATGGGTTCAATCCTTTCGGACAATCTAGCACGCCCTACTCCACTTGGCCTATTATTATTGTCGCGTATAACCTTCCTCTGAAATATTCATGAAGAAGCCTTACATGTCCTTATTGTTGCTTATTCAGGGGCCAAATATTCCTGGTAAGGACATAGTTGTGTATTTAAGGCCATTAATTGATGAGCTCAAACTGCTATGGGATCGTGGAGTTGAAACTTATGATACATCTCTTAAATGAAACTTTCAAAGGAGGGCTTATTTGATATGGACTATACATGCCCCCTTGGGAATGATGTGTGGCTAGAGCACACATGGAAAGTTAGCATGCCCTGCTTGTATACGCTAAAGTACTACGGAAAGGCTTCATGGTTCAGATGTCACCATAAGTTGTTGCCACCAGAGCATCAACCAGAAGGATAAATTTGACGGATCAATAGAGCGTAAGGTTGTCATACTAGACTATCTATCTGGTGATGAAGTGTTCACCTACAGGCACGTGATACTAACATACCATGTGGAAAGGGTGTGCCGGATCAGAAGATTACAGAATATGGGAAAGAACATAATTGGAAGAAGCTGTGTATTTTTTGGGAGTTAGGCTATTGGAGGACACTTATTATTCGAAACAACATAGATATAATGCACATTGAGAAGAATTTTGTTGATAATGTGTTCAACACAGTGATGAATATTAAGGAGAAATCGAAATATCACCTTAAAGCAAGAAAAGATCTATAGCAGTTGGAAGTACAGCGTGAATTGCATAATGTTCAAGTCAGCGGGAGGACGATACTTCCGAAAGCACCGTACTGTCTAAACAAGAAAGTGGTAGAGAAGGTCTGTCAGTGGATTCAGAATTTGAAGCTTTCGAATAGGTATGCGTCCAATATATCTCGTTGTTATCGTCTATCATAGTATAAGTCCCAAAGGATGAAGACTCACGACTGCCACGTATTCGTAGAAAGACTCATTCCTATTACCTTTTGGGGATTGCTGCCAAAATTTATATGCGAGACTTTGACATAATTATCTCATTTCTTTCGAGATATATGTTCTTCAACACTCCGAGGAAGTAATATGGAGGTGCTTGAGAAGAACATTGTAGTAACAATTTGCAAGCTGGACAAAACCTTACCACCTTCCTTCTTTGGTTCAATGGATCATTTGCATGTTCAATTGGCGTATGACGCCAAGATGGGTGGACCTGTGCAATAGGGGTGGATGTGTCCATTTGAGAGGTAATCTTTTAACTCTTTGTTTTTCAGTTACATATAATGCAAACCCTATTATCTTTGATATTTGGTTAACTTTATTTCATAAACTTCTAGTTTCATGTTTCATCTAAAGAAATTTTTTTGTAATAAAGCTCATGTTAAGGGCTCAATTCCTTAGGCTTATATAATGGAAGAGCTTGTCAACTTTTATAACCTATACTTTGGGCCTAATATTGATACAAGGTTAAATCAACTAGGCCGAAATGAGGCCACAACCAGCACAAATTTAGAATGACTTTTTTAAATATTCAAACAGTCAGGTAGTTCATTCGGACGAACCTATACTCGGTGGCTAATGGATGAAAACTATAGTTCTGCAATAATAAATGCCCTTCTAAATTGTGAAGAGGTTTCATCTTTCGTTGAGTAAGTTAATTTCTTCAAATAATTATTTTAAGCACTTTAAAATGTGTAAGAGTTGGCTTAACTATATTGGTTTGCAGTGAGTTCGATGCGGAATCACAAATCACTGATCCCACTGGACATGAATCTCATCGAAAATCGTAATTTCTTGGATGGTTCAAAAAATGTGTAAGTGTAAAACCAAACTATACTACATATATAGTTATGTGATTAATTAGTATGCTGATATATCCTTAATTTTTCGTCTCTTTTATAATATATTCAATCAGTCAACAAACTAGTTGACTCTCGCTTGAACGTATTAGCTCAAGGCCCTAGTAAACAACCATCTTTTCATGGAGGCTTCATCGTCAACCAGTTTAGGTGTAAAACAAAAGATGATGACTGAGCTAAACAAACCCAAAATAATGGAGTCTTGGTCAACGACGATTGTTATGATAAGAAATGCATGGATTTTTATGAAGAGCAAGATGAGATTGTTGAGCTAACGTATCTTGGTAGCAAAAGCCACTTCGTAATGTTCAAACATACATGGTTTGATATTACATGTGATAGAGGAATACATGTTAGCTCACAAGGGGTATAAATGTCAATATTAGGTCAAGACTTGCATCTGATGAACCGTTTGTGTTTGCTAGTCAAGCTTCACAAGTGTTCTACACAGAAGATGTCGCAAACCCAAAATCTCATTGGTTTACTTTTATCAAGTCCAAAAATTGCCAATTGCATATGATAGTGAGTAGACACCTATCCAGCTGACCAAGCACCTGTGTTGGTACATGTTCAAGTGAATAACGAGGAGGACATCTTCCTCTTCAGCCAATGGGTCATCTAAGAGAATAAGTTGTAGATGATGAAGAGGAAGATGTAGAAAGTGTTGACAATGATGAGGATAACTCTACTAATTAAGAGAATGAATTCCAAGATGAAGAAAACAATAAGTCTCAAGATAAAGAGAAAGATGAGCCTCAAGATGAAAACGATGATAATTCTTAAAATGAAGATGATTGAATTGTAATGTTGACTCATATGACATGTAATAAGAAACTTGACAATTTCAATTAATTTTACGATAGAGCACAGCTATCTTCCTTATTGTCTTGTACTTGATTACTCTGTAGTAACATGTTACCTTACCCGTTCATCCAATTCATAGTAAAGAATCTATCTGCTAACATAATATTCATCGCAAGTTTCTGCTATTAGCTATGAATAGGTTATTTGGAATTCACGATTGCTGTGGACGTCGAGCTGCATCTCTACCGGTGGCTGGGAACGCTATACTGCCTGCTAATGACGATACATAGAGCATGAGCATCCAGCAAGCCCAGCCCTAGCCCCGGCCCTCCCAGCCGCATGTTGCTTCTCCTTCGTCAGTGGGTTCGATGACATCATGTTTAATTGATATTAGCATTTCAGCAATGTCTACCTTATTTTTATTATATATTTTAACCAATATAATGTTAATATTTTGTAAGATCTCGTCGAGGTCGTGGACCCACACGCACGGTACGCATCGATCCCCAGAGGAAACACAGAGTTTCTCTAACTGAGTAGGGCCAGTAAGTTGTGTTCACTCTTACACTTGACCTTTAATGATTCCAACTATTTTTTATGTTCACTTATATCATGATAGTAATGTTTTTCTTATCAGAATTGTGAAGCGTGCAGCGACTACAAAAATTGGCATTCTTGTGAAGGGTTGATTATTTTTAGCCACTGTTGTACTTGAGGGACTGGGATGCTGGGAGGAGAGAGAGGCTATGGGCGGAGTTTCTGGTATGATTATGAGTCTTTTAATATTTGTTTAAATTTGTTCAAAGGATTAATCCACTGATTGTGTTATTTGAAGTATTGTAGGAGGGGTTCCAGTTTGAATCGCCTGAGCAGTAGCCATTGAGGAGAGCTCCTTTTTTTACCTACATATATAGCCAAAATCGGAGGTGGCTACACAACGCACGAGCAAAGAGGATGCTGTCGAAGGGTGCACCGACGAAGGAATAAAAATAGTGTGCCCTTCATTGGATCTCAACATCTGTATGGGCGCAAATAGATGACAGTGGATTTATTTTCCATCTTGGGAGGTGAAAAGTAGGAGTGGAAAAGGAAAACAAAGCCAAACAGGATCCTACTCACACAGGAGGATCTGTATCTCATGACATTCTCCTACATCAGAATGCGAATGAGATGGATAAGGATGAGGTGCAAGCTATGACATACATGATGACACACAATAGGAAAGTGCCTAAAGATGATGCACATCCGACGGGCCGGGGGAGTTCATTTCCTAGGTTGCTTGACATGTTGATGTATGTTCTATATAAATTTTTCTTAATTTAAATTTGAATGTCTTCATTGCTTATTGCCTGATCAAGTATGGACAGAGTTACGTTATGTTTTAATTATTTTGCAGGCCGTATTTTGACATATGGTGTTGTCTAAACAAAGCTCCGGTCAATCATCAGCCATCACGAGTACGAGTGAAGAGGGACTATGGACGTGGCTGGATACACCGGGGGTCGTCAATAGGAAGAAAGGGTGTGTACTCTACACCAGCTTGACTGCATGTGCCGTGATGGGAGCATCCCTAGCTCCTACTGTCCCTTTACTGACACAGAGAACGACTAAGGAGCAGGAGTTAGCCCCAGCATACATTCATCGTGTTACTCAATAAGTGGTCGGAATCATCAGACGAGGTACAAAATATGTTAATATTAATGAAGTCAATTTGTCGCTTGGTTAAGTGTTATATACAATTACTAACAAGTTTACGTTCTTCTAACATTAGGAAATGCTTCCCACTCCGAGCCGGATCCGTATGACACCCCTTTGGAGGACAACGAGCAGGGATCGAATGTCGCTATTGACGACAACGACTGAGCCAGACATGTCTCCCCTCCCCTCCTCCCATCCCCCCGTTATGTTTATATATTTGTCCCCACGGTTGGGTTTACTATTTGATTTACATTTCTGACATTGTATATATGTGTGTTAAATTAAAATGGAATTTCATTATTGTGTATATGCATGCAGTTTGTGTATTCGGGGTTAAATAATTACTGATGTAGTAGCAATTCTTTGAATATTGTGTATTGGGTTGCCTTGCGGATGAATATATTGTTTGGTGCGATTTGAATTATAAGAAGCAGGTTTAGGTATTGAAAAAACAAAAACACACAAAAAAAGTATATTTAGCAACGGGATTTTTTTCTTCGCAAAAAGTAGAAACCAAAAGAAATGCGACGGGCTTTTAGTGACGGGACTGTCTGTCGCTAAAAATCACAAGGTTATTACCGACTGATTTTAGCGACATAAATTTTGTCACTAAAAGCCTGTCACAATTACGAATAGAGCTTTAGCGATGGACTGTCTGTTGCTGCTAAAAGTTCGTCGGTAATACTTTTACCTATGGATGGGCTTCCCTGTCGCTAAAGGTAATTAAATCCATCGCAAAAAGTTTGACTTTTTCTGACGTATTAAAAAATTTTGTCCCTAAACTTTAAGCAAAGGGATTTTTTGCAACAGGCTTTTAGCGACGACCTGCAATGTGGGTCCCAATGGATTGGACCAGCTATCTTTCTTCGCTAGCGCAACCCTCAGGTTCATCTGATTCATGGACAGTCCGTCACTAAAAATCTATTCCAATAAGGAACTTTTTAGCGACGAAGAATGTCTATCGCTTAAAGTCTGTTTTGTTATGATGTGAAGAATTAGTAATAATAAATCAAAAGGCCAGAAGAGTTAAACATTTATTCACAAATTTAAAGGACCAAAAGTGTACTTGACTAAAAAAAACCTTTGGAGTTGGTGTGCTGGAAAAAACTAAACAGAATATATATATATATATATATATATATATATATATATATATATAGGAAGGTAGGACAAGATTGCACGTCCGAAGGTGCACATTCACGTTTTGCTTTTTCACTTTTGTTTTCATTAATTATATATTTTCTCCTTATAAGGTCCCTCCTAATTCATAGAAACGAAACGCTTGAGAAACTCGTTCTCGTTTGGGAAACGTTTTCCGAGAAATGCGGCGGCTTGCCACCTGTTCGCTTGTCCATTACTTTTGCTCGTAGAAACTTTTTCATTAACTTTCTCCAATTGATGAATCACAATTTGTTCTCAATCACATAACCGAGATACAGAAGAACAAACAAATATTAAATTATTATGGTTAAAAATAACAGAAACAGTTGCATAGATTTGACTCTTTTGATGGTACATATATATACATGTATGTCGAATAATAGTAAAAAAAGACTTTTGTGTGTGTGTGTGTGTGTGTGTGTGTGTGTGTGCATATTATCTTATAAATCACCCAGCTCAACAACCTAATAGATTAACTTAAATTATTGTGAAGTTACAACTCTTTCCTCCCTCCCTTTGTTTGCGTGTCGAGAAAGAGCTGTTTTGTATGAAAAGTCAGCGACTCTCTCCCTCTCTCTCTCTCTCTACAAATTCACTCTCTCATGAGCGTCTGTGTTTCAACCTTGTTTTTTCCTTGTTAAACATCAACAAGTGCATGCCCTTTACGTCTGTTTGCTGCAAATCTACCAATCTATCGATAAAGATTTCAAGATGGGATTGTCTTTGATTGGGTCTTTTTAAGCATGTGTAGCTACTTCCTGCAAAAAATGGAGAATTATCAAGGTGATTTAGGTGATATAGTCCGAGCAACCGGCGGAGGAGGAGGTGGTGGTGGTGGTGGTGGAAGTGGCGGCAGCACCTCTGACCGTGTGCTACCAGTTGTCTCCGACTGGCATCAGTTTCAATCCGATCCACTAAGCTATCCACCTGATGATTTTGGCCGTCCGTTTTCCAGCTCAACAGATCCACTTCTTTACGAGCTCGACATGTCAGAATCCGGCTTGTTCAACAGAAACGATATTATCTCTCCGGACATGATTGGCAAGACGAATACCGAAGACAGTGGAGGTGCTTTTAGTCAGAAGACTGCTGATGAAGAAATGAACAACACTAGACCCCGCAATATGTTCTCGAGGATGCTTCAGATCTCTCCTATTAGTACCAAGTTGCCGTTATGTGATTCTCCGACGGTGGCTACCGCTTCGCCTAGGGGACATCATAAGGCTCCTGCAGCTACTTTGCTTCCTAATGATATGATGATTAGTGAGGCGAACACCTCCAGAGGCCTCTTGGCTGAAAACGCGGGTGTGCAGATCTCATCTCCGCGAAATACGGGGATTAAGCGAAGGTGAGAGAGACATAAACATTAAATCTCATGTTGGGAATTGGTTCATTAAGTTATCTTCTACCTTCATCTAGCTTTTTTTACTTTGTTAATGTTATGCCTAGATCAGTACTGAGATAAAGAAAAAGGTTATTTTGTACGTCAACTTGTACATCTTTGACAGTGTTCACACCCGCCCGCCCTAGGGTAAACTACGGCTGGCTGTATACAGCAGCCTTCATGAGTATTTGGTATGTAAGGTTTTGTGGATGTTTACTAGTTCATGTATTGTTTGTTTAGCTAAATTAAAGAGCTATATATATATATGATGAGCACCATGAGTTTGAGATCAATCTCATCTAGCGGCTATATATAGTGATAGAAAAACTATCTGACTACTTCTATAATTAGCATTTTGTGTTTGGATTTTGATATAATTCACTAATTGGCTAACAATTTTCACTTGAGAAGCTATTGAGGTGTAGGGTTTGGTGGAAATAATGTTTTATGACACGTACATTCAGGCTAAGTCTAACTGTTGACCAACTCAAAAAATTTTGTTTAAGACTTTAAACTCTGGGTTATGCGGAGCTCCAAGTTCACTTTCTGTCAACATTACCATTAAAACATGCACAATACTTTGGTGTTCTGGGTTTTGATCAACCTGAAAAAGTAGACAAAGTGGTGTCACAATGACGATCACAGGCTTGGCTATCAGGCCGGTGTGTTTTTCCTCCAGAACAAACACCTGAAAATTTGCCATCACTTTCAGCTTTTCTTGCAGAAAATAAGCCGTGCATGATACGCAGGAACATTTTTCTGGTAAGTAGCATTAATGGAAAGCTTTTCCGCCATTGATATACAAAAAATCATCTAGAAAACGAAAGCATATCACACAAATGCCTCTTCACATATTCTTGTCTTGTTGATAGCTATCACGTACTATCGTAATTTATGGGCATAACCAACTATATATGTGTTATCTTTGTAAATCCAGGAAGAGCCAGGCAAAGAAGGTCGTTTGTATACCAGCACCAGCACCTGCAAATAGCAGGCCTACAGGGGAGATAGTTCCATCTGACCTCTGGGCATGGAGAAAATATGGTCAGAAGCCCATCAAAGGATCTCCTTATCCAAGGTAAGTTCTCCATTTTGATTTGTACGGTCATAAACCTTTTTTTAGAACTCATCTTTCTTGCTTGACCACCTCTTTGGGAAATGAAGTGGACAGAGCTTTCTATTTTTAGCCTTAGCCTCAGTTAGAAACCGTTGTAAAACCCTATGCTCTAGTTTGGGTACACTTCACAACACCTTTTGTTTTGCATTGAAATATTAGTAAAGCACCGTCGGCTGAACGTGTGACGCTCCCGGCCATGGGGAAAGACTAATCTATAGGCAGCCCTCACTCCCATTTTACAAATTAAAGAGACTTTTTTCATGTTTCATATATATATATATATATATGTGATTTCACGGTCAAAATGGAATAACCTTACGTACTATTGTAGCAAGGCTTACCTAGATGACCAAACATATGCGCCTTTATAATCATCACCATCTAAACAGGTACGTGGATCGTGGAGGTGGATAAAGACGAAAATTGGGTTTGTACGTAGTGCTTTTAGAATGAGAAGAAATAAACTCCTCCTGCATTAAGCGGATACAACTTTACTTTCTTACCAAGAACATTAGTTTTACACCATTCTGCCGAACCCATAATTGAGAAGCTGCAGCCGTTTCCAAAAGACCAGTGTTTGATTTCTACATGTCTAGGTCCACAGTCTAGGCGATGCCCTCACCCCTTATGCGCTAAAGCGGAAAACCAGGTGGAGTTATAACTATAAGCACATTGACTATTCGTAAGAAGAGGTTCCTCCTCATATATAACCATAACTATAGACGGTATATGTACTTTGTTGTTTGTTGGCTACAACATATATATATTACTCAAGTCAAATAAAGTCAGACAGACAGGGGTTTTGTTTTTTCTTTTCTTCTTTTTCGTCGACTTCTGGAGGGTTAATAAATGATGTAATCTTCATGCGCCTTATTATCCAGGGGATACTACAGATGCAGTAGCTCAAAGGGTTGTTCAGCAAGGAAACAAGTGGAAAGGAGCAGGACTGATCCGAACATGTTAGTCATTACCTACACTTCTGAGCACAACCATCCATGGCCAACTCAGAGAAATGCTCTTGCAGGCTCAACTAGAAGCCAACCAACAAAGAGCTCCAAAAATTCGCCAACCCAAAAATTTGCAATCGGCTTGAAGGAAGAACAAAAGGAGACTGACAAGGATAATGTATCATCTCCCATAGCGAATACCGGGAATTCAGATTCAAGCCCACTTGTGAAAGAGGAAATGGAAGATCTTGATAAGCATATTGACATGGATGATGGTGAATTCGGTGAAGGGTTTCCCCCGAGCTACCGGCCAGCGTTGCCGGACTCTTCCAACCATTCGGTGGATTTCTTTGCCGATTTAGGCGAGATAGAGGCTGATCCTCTAGATCTCTTGTTCACTCAAGGATTCTCAGCAGATGAGGACCGAGAAAACAGCAAGGCCTTGGATCCATTCACTTTTTATGACTGGACACCAAACAACACCACCACCACATCATCTGGAGATCAAGCTAAGAAGGGCTTGTAACAAGACCTCGAAACCACCCAGCTCTTACCCACCCCCCAAATGTTTTAAGGTGGTGGTCATCACCATGTCACCGCGGTAATAGCAAATGGCGAAGTACAACAAAAACTGCCGAGTCCGATCCTGCAAACATTTTCTGCAAGAAACCTCGCTTTTTGTTTGGATATCAAGTCTTCATCGAATGTCAAAAGGGTGACCATCTACTCACCAACATCGCAAGAAATACTAAACGATTTATACACTAGCTATTTTTATGTGGTGCGATTTCAATCAAGGTTATATGTTATATATCCTTCTTTTCTCTCACGTGGAGAAGTTTTTTTTTAGCTCTTCTTACTTTTTTTTATCTTTATTTTTTGTTGCTTACTGAACAGTCAGGAGATTAGGAAGAATAGGAAAAGTGAGTGCTGGTTGATTGGGAGCAGGCCCACATTCCTTTTGGAATATTGGCAGATGGGACAGAAAGTTTAGGAACAGAAGGTTTGAACAGTTAAAACAAGTACATCTAACAGACATGACAGGAAAGCTCAGTGTGGAGATTGATGTGAAGATGGGACACTCTCTATCTTCTATAGAGTGGGAAAAACTATTCAAGCCTGGCCCTCCTCGATGGTATCATATTGGTTTTGCTTTTATTGATTTGAGGGATGAGAACAATTCACCAAGCAAGGCAAAGCAACAGGGGTAATGTAGTGGAGAGATATGGCTTTTCTTGTTGGTCTTCTTAGCGAGAAAAGGGATATGATACAGACTTTGGGATTCACCCAGCTTTCCGTTGTTTATTGGATTCATCAAAAAAAAAAAAAAAAACAAAATTATTCGAATAGTTTACCACGTGCGTTTTACAAATATAAGAATTTCTTAGATTACTTAAAAAATCTCCATCTAGGTCTTACTATACGTTGTTTTCTGCCCACACGTACTATATTAAAGTTGATTAAGAGAACGGCATACGGATCATGGATGTATTCATGTTGTTTATGTTGCCCACATAAATGACGCAAAATACAACGTTAGAACGATTAATTGTCGAAGTAAAGATCTTTATTACGAACAATAAGTGGAAGTTCGTTCATTGAATCCATACCTACTGCAGTGCAAAATCTGCTCGGTAGATCATCAATTTGTGATTTAAGGCTATTGATATCAACTTTTTGGACCCTAAAAGCTGGTTGTTAGTAGAGAACTTTGGTTGGATGATAATACTGATATTCCAAGAGGTTTATTGTAAAAATTGGTACCTCAGTCACTTGTGTCGGATGAAAAGGTTGACTTGCTTTGAAGAAAAACATGGCCCTTTTAATCTATGCGTATTTCTACACACAACCATTGATTCATATCTAACCTTAGTCTTCACTTCCTATCAACCATGGCCGCCACCAGTTCTAACATCAAACATTTTTTCCCTCATATATATGGTTGATTAAGAGAACATTTGTGGATCGTGGATGTGTTCATGTTGTTTATGTTGCTTACACTAACATTATGCTCTAATTGTTTCAACAATTGGTGGGAAATAAAATGTTAGAATGACTAATTGTCGAAGTGAAGATCCTTGTTAAATAACAGAAACTTTGAAGTATATTAATTGATTCCAAATTAATATCGTAGTGCATAATTTGCTAGGCAGATCACCATTCATGTTTTAAGGATGTGATATCAACTTTTTGGACTTTGGCTTAAATACATATCAGTACCCTGGAACTAGACGAAAGTCTCACTTCGAGACCTAACCTTTGAATTTTTATGTCTGGGTCAGGAGTTTTATTTTGGCATATCCTATCTGATTTTTCCATTCAAACTGATCAGTTAGGGGTAAATTCGTCAAACACTGAAAGAAACAAACCAAAATAAAAATAAATATGACAATGTTATAAAAATGTTAAAAAAAACTCGATCTTTTTTTAAACCAATAAAACAACCCTAGAGGAGGGTGAATAGGGTTTTTGAAAATTAATGGGGAGTTTAATCTAAGCAAAATCATAAATCTCAAACAAATCAAGTAATACTTCAATGAAAATGCTAACTAAACAATCTCAAACAATTAAAGAGCAATAAGTAAAGAGATTGAGTTAGAGATACTTGACAAGGATATTTAAATGGTTCGGCTTGAACTACTCTCAAGCCTACATCCACCTCTTCAAGGAAGTCCCTTGCAAGAACACTAGATTTCACTAGCAACAATCTTCTTCCGGGTCAAGATCAAAACCCTTACAACACTTGGCGATATCCCCACACCAAGCACAAGCCTTGAATCCACAAAGCTCACCCAAGACTTGACAAACTCAAGCCTTGATCACAATCATTTTACAAAGATCAATTGTGTGCAAAGAAATCCTCTTGAAAGGAAATGAGTACAAATGAAGCTCTAGTACAATAGAGAGATGAGAGAATTGATGACTTGAAGTATGCTCACTCTCAATCAAAGAATTGCTCACAAAGATGCTATCTTTAATAATGTAAAATCATGAAGAAGAAGAGATAAAAGTTTAATCTATGAGCCTTGATGTTTCTCTAATGAATGGAGGCTTAGAATGTGGTTTCCATGGTGTATAATGAAGCCCCAAATCATTTATATAGAGAGCAAATGAAATATAGTCGTTATAGGCAAAATATGGGCAAAACTGCCATTGCAATCGACTGTATTCCCAATGCAGTCGACTGGGTTCCCCCTAAAATAGCCGTTGGAGTCTTGTCCTCAAAAATAGCCGTTGGAGCTGAATTTTGACCAATACAGTCGACTGCATTCCAATGTAGTCGACTGGATTCAAATACAGTCGACTGTATTATCCTATTGCCTATCGGCTGCCTCACGGAACCCCCTTTCCTATTTTGGGCATAATGTTCTCTAGAAAAATTGGATTGAGGTGCCGTTTTTTGCGTTGGAAAGCTAATGAAAAGTTTTATCAAGATATGAAAATATTAGCACCAAAAATATTTTTGAGAAAATCTGAGTAAGCTTCAAAGTTCACTCATTTTCAAGAACCACACTTGTGTGAATGATTATGAACTCACATGCAATGCACAAGGTGTCCTAAGGTCTTTTTAGGTCATAGTCATCAATCCAAGCATCAAACCAAGAATAATTACATAATAAGAAATATCAATTATAATCGATAGTAACTTAGCCGATGCATTCTTTGTTGCTCTTCGAAATTGGACTTGATGAAGCTTCTATAGCATGTCCACTATAACTTTAAGCTTCTTTGGCTTTAATCCATCTATCCAACTTCTCAAATGTGTCTTCATGAGTGTGCATGTATATACCTGCTAAGAATACACTCAAAGCACACATTAGAACATAATCAATGTGTAGTTATCATCAAAACAAGATGTAAGCCTAGGTTATCCAACCATAGGGCTAAAAAATTTCTACCACCACAACCTCCACATCCCCCCTATCCATAACCCCCTTTTCCTAGCCACCACCCTCTTCCCCACCCACAGCCGCTTCTCCGGCCACACTCCCCTCCTAATTTTATGAACATTGTAAAAAGAAGACGTGCGGCGGTTTAGGGTTGAGAGGGTAGAAGGGCGCTGACGGAAGAGAAGAAGGATTGAGGAGGAGGAGGAGGAGGCGGTGACGGTGGCGGTGGCGATTTGTGTCTATGTGTTTGTGTATGTCACGTGTATTGGAAGGGTGCCTGGGGGAGAGGGTAGTGGTTAAAAAAAGGTGGTTGTGGCTGGGAAGGGGCGACAACTGGTGGTTTGTGCATCTGTATGGTATGTGTGGTGGGTAATGGAGGAAAGGGGGACAGTTTGTGTCTGCGTGTTTATGTTTATGTGTGTCGGTATTAGGGGGTGCCTGGGGAAGAAGGTAGTGGGCAGGGAAGGGGGGTGGCCCGTGATTGAAGTGTTTGTGCAGTGCGTGAGTGGTGGTTGGTGGTGGGTGATAGGGGAAGAGGGGGCAGTATGTGTATGTCGCGTGTGTCGAGGGCTGCCCAAATAAAGGGGTGCACTACAAGAAAACACGTTTTTAGCGACTCCGTCGGTAAAAATGAGTTTAACTGCCGGATACCACCGTCGGTAAAATTCCGTCGTTAAAAACTTATTACCGACGAAGTTACCGTCGGCGAAAGTTGTTGCCGACAATTTTTTTTGCGACGGCCTTTTAGCGACGGAATTACCGTCGCTAAAACTTTTTTATAAAATTAATTTTTTCAAGGGTTTTATAAAATTGTTTTAGGGACGGAAGGAATCCGTTGCCAAAACTACCGTCGATAGATATCGTGATTTACCGACGGACTTTTAGCGACGGGCCCAATCCATCGCTAAAAGTCCTCAATTAAAACAACTAGATCTGCCTTTCTTTCTCTTACCCCGTTTCTCTCTCTGAAAAATCTCCCACCGTTGTTCTGCTCCGGCGACCAACCTCCACGGTGACCCACTTGCGGCGATCCCCCTCCACGGTGGCCCACCTTCGGCAATCCCGCTCCACGGTGACCCCTCCCTCCACTGTCGCCGCGTGAAAAGACTACCACCGTCGTCACGCCACCGACGCAGCCGCCCTCCACTGCCGCCGGCTATTGTGCCTTAAGGTAAGTTCCGTTTAGTCTTATTTATTCAATTCTTGTGCAACATTATCCGCATAACAATTCTTGTGCAACATTATGAGATTCTCTTACTTTCCGTTTGCTTAATTGATCTTGATGTTCTTTAGCCCAATTCTTAGGGCTAGCTTCAGCGCTTAATTGTTAGTAAAAAGGGTTATTAGCAGTGTAAAAGAGTCTCCTATTTGTTTGTCATTCGCTTGTGTTAGTCATATTAGCTATATACTTTAGATTTTCTAAAAAGTAAATTTTTTGAGACGAAAAGAATCATATAGAATAACTGTGAATTGTTGAAAGAGTATCACAAAATCATCACGTACACAACTGGGTCAAAGTTACATAGAATTATTTCTTTTATATCCTTTGTGATTACTCGGAATTCGAGATTAAGCGTGTCTCTATACCTTTGGCTTCCACATGTTAGGGGTACCTCAATCCAACGTAATGCCACGACAGAGTCTGCTCGTTAGGACATATATTGTAGGTGAAGATCTGTATGGAATACTAAATAATGTACTTATCATAAGCACATGGTTACATTCCTTACCTTCATGGTTAGGCCCTTGTTTTACGTGCTGTTCTTAATGAAGCAAAACCAAAGACCATGGAAGCAAGAGAATTCCATTTCGAAAAACTCCAAGAATACTCTTCACTTTACACTCTGTTGAACTCAAATAGCAACTACAAATCAAACAAAAATTCTTTTACAAGTTCGGTCAAAACAGTCTAAACTTTTTGGATTAGTCAAATAACGAGTAAAGTTAATGTTTACGTGCTTAAGTAACTATTCTGCATCCAAAATTTACTCCACCTACAATTTGTGAACTTATTACTTTTGGACGGTTAAAGGACTTGGGAGAAGAAAACGTCGCCATCCCAAGCCGACCCTGCGAAGTAACTGAAGTTTGGTTTGGAAAATGGACATGTTTAAACGTGCCACCCACTGCCATGCATCAGCGATTTAATAACAGAGTTGGAAGGTCCAACATCATCATTTATTGCCGTTCAATGCCGAATTGGAGATAGCTGGCCACTTTACGGTTTAATGTTGGCGGTGCATTTGCCGAGCGGAAGCGAAAACAAGAATATAAAAGCGGTAAAATTAGCACGTATTTGATATTTGATTGTGCAAGTGCGCGAAACTAAAGTAGGAACTAAGGCTCTATTTTTAGCTATGGTGTAACTTCATGCCTTCTCACGCTCATCATTGTTTGATTTGTAGTTGCTAGGTTTAGTTCATTGGTTGTTGGATTGAGTTACTGATCTTTGTTTTGCTTGCATTGTGGATGCGTTTTCGTTCGCCATTGTTCCTCTCTCAAAACAAATCTCTGGTGCTGGTATAGACTTTTGTATGCCTTTGTGTAGGTAGTAGTAAAGATACAAGATCTGAATATTTGAGCGTTCATTTGTCAATAGTGATCTGGATATAGTTATTAGATTTGTTGGTGGTTTTATTAGATAGATGGTCATCTCCTGGTTTTAGAGTCAATGCTCATGTAGTCCCTCACCATGTAAGCTACAGAAAGGGAAAGAGTAGAATTTGAACTATGCATTCTCTTATATTACATTTCCCATTTTGCAGTAATGCAATAGCTATCTAGGAGACTTTGCAGTAATAGATTTAATTCAGCTATAAAATTGATGCTCATCAATTGAATAATGCCCGATTGGTTTTTCATGTTAAAGTAGGTTAAATGGCTTCTGCTTCGGTGAACAGGGATGTTTCAGTCGGCAAGCACTTCTTCAAGGTCATGATGCCTGGTTTTCATGCAGAACTTGTATGCCATCCCGCTTTCTCTGTGTTTTCGTGCGTGTTAAAAGTTTTATCGTTGGTTAAAAACTTACATGTCTTATTGTATTATGAATATGTTAGGCCATACCGGTAGCATTTTTTAGATTGCTTACCACATTGAGATTTGAAGCAACTTTAACCAGCCGCAAGGGGTCATGGCCTGTTAAATTGAAGAAGAAGGTTGGCCAAGAGGAACTTTGCTTCGAAGAGGGTTGGAACGAATTCGTGCAACAACATGACCTCCATCTAGGAGACTTTGTAATCTTTGAACACATGGGACAAATGCGTTTTCAAGTGCTGGTGTTTGATCATAGCACTTGTGAAAAATCTGTTTTCCCCCAATGTTGAACTCTAACCAGTAATTAGACAATATTTTAAATTAATCGCATCGGATATGTAAATTTTGAACAATTTTGTGTTATTTGAACATTGACTATTTGTTTGATAATTTTAGGTTGTTAATTGTGCATTTGATAATTGTGATTATTGATCGATGATTTTAGGTTGTTAATTGATGATTTTAGATTGTTAATCGTGCGTTTGAGATATTGAAATTGTTGACGGAGGATGAGACCCAATTGGTTTGAGTTTTTTATTACAGGTTTAGGAATTAAAAAATTAAAAAAAAAGTTTAAAAAAATGACTTTTAGCGACGGATTAATTCCGTCGCTAATTTCCTTAAAAAAGAAAATAAATTAAAATACGTACACAGAATTAGCGACGGATATTCCGTCGCTAATTTAGAAATAAATCCGTCGCCAAACGTTCTATATTAGACGACGGATTTTATAATGCCGTCGCAAAACTTTTAGTAACGGCCTTTTATACGAGGGATTTTTAGCGACGGGTATTCCGTCGCTAAAAGTTTTAGCGACGGAATATAGGCTTTTAGCGGCGGATTTTCCCGTCGCTAAAAGCCTTATTCCTTGTAGTGGTGGTTGCTAGTGGTGTGTGATTGTGTATGCAGGGCGTGTATGGTGGTGGGTGACGAAGGATGGTTCGTGTGTGTGTGTGTGTTGTAGGTCCCTAAACACACCTAGAGTGGGGGTGAATAGGTGTTTACAACTTTGAACAGAAATTTAAAACTAAATTTACGAAGTAATAATAAAAATAGTAAATATAAATCGACACAGAGATCTATACTAGTTCGGCCCCACCAGCCTACATCCAGTCCCCGAGCACTCCACACAAGGGAGACATACTCGAGCCTTTCACTAACCAGCTAGCTTCGGATGCTAGCTCAAACCGCAGTACAGATTCCGAAACCCTTCAAGGTTTCCAACGATTACAAGTGAAAATAAGATTTACAATTTAGATACAACAACACACTCCTTTATGAGTAGATATTACAATGAATACAACAAAGCTAAGCTTTCTTACGTGGAAAGATCTGTAATCTTTCAAGAACTAAACCAGGAAGCTTGCTTCTCAATTTCTCACAAAGTATGAACTCACTCAAAGAAGAATAGATGAAAGTGTGAAATAAGTTGAGAGAGTAATTTGAGAAGTGAGAGAGGTTTTTCAGAGATTGGAGAAGTTAGTAATAAATAATCGCAAAGACCCGTTTTATACTGGAAGAGAATATGACCGTTAAAAAGGATGACACAAAGTTTGATTCGAATGAAAGATTAAATTGATTCGAATGAAAACATCTCTGAGGAATTCGGTCGAATGAATCTGAGATTCATTCAAATGAAATGATAGAGCTGAGAGCTGTTGAAGCCATTTAAGGATTGAGTCGAATGAAAATTACTTTTCAGTCGAATGAAAATGTTGCTTCGAATGAAAACTTTGGCTTCAACCGAAAGTTTTGGCTTCGACCGAAAATCTTGGCTTCGACCCAAAATCTTGGCTTCGACCGAAAACTTTGGCTTCGACCGAAAAGAATTTTTGAAACTTGATAAGAAGAAACTGAAGGATCAATTCGAATGAAAACTCATTTGAGAGAAACTTCTTGGTTTGTTCTTTACTTGATTTTCTGGGAGATCCTTTAAGAAAGACTTAGTAACAAAGATAAAATATACTTTAAGTTCATATCTAAATCTTCGTTCAAGTCAAAGTCCAAGTCCAATCTTTGGCTAAGAAATATTCCACGTTTATGTTTTATTATGATTGAACCTAAAATTAATCTTAATAACAGTGTTAGATTAATGTTAGAGATAGTAATCTTTGAATCATCAAAATCAGTCAAGTCAACATGAATGTGTGTGGGCGCGCACGTGCGCGTTTCTATGTGTTTTTTTTTTCGTGCATGGGGAATAGGGGGTGATTGGTGGGGACATTTTTTTAATGTTTTAATAGCATTTTTTATTTTCAATTATTTTCTTTATGTGTTTGACGAATTTGCACCTGAGGGAGTCATGGTTTAGCTCAGCACCGTTAAGGATTTGGACGGAAATAGGATCTAGGTACTTAAACAAAAAGTACAGAGTCTAATTTGGAATGTCGAAAACATAGATCTTGAATTGAGACTTTTGTGAGTTCCCAGGGTACCAATATGCATTTAAGCCTAGAACCTTAATTGGATAACTTTACCGACTTTCCAAAAAGTTTATTAAAGAATTGATACCTTAGATTTTATGAAATTGCACTTTCCACCCCGTCACTGTTGTCAGGTGGAAAGGTTGACTTGCTTTGAAGAAAGACATAGTTGCCCTCTTAGTTTACACATATTTGTATACACAAACCATGAATTCATATACATCTACACCTTAGTCTTGACGTACCACCAACATGGATTCTAGTCTTGCATTCTCCAATAAGATTTTAGACATTTTTCATAAAATTGAAACTTCATGTCACGCCCCAAAACTAGACTTCCTATCCAAGAGAATCAGTATTCATGTTCCAGAATATCCAGCCCCATGCAAAATGGTAATACCTCGGCAGGGTAATTAAGAGCACTAATACCATCAATATCCACCAGGAACAATAACTTCAAGGTGCAAAGGAACAAAAGTAGATCCCCTACAATACCCATGAAAAATTATAATACCTTGGCAGGGTAATTAAGAGCACTAATACCATCAATATCCACCAGGAAAAAATTTCAATAACTTCAAGGTACAAAGGAACAAAAGTAGATCCCCTACAATACCCAAACATGCTTCTAAAATCAAAAGAAAATGGTCTTGTCCAACCTTTAATGATCAAAGAAACTTATTGTAACCTTTAATGACCAGCCTTTAATGGCCAAACAAACTTATTACAACTGGAATTATTTCAACTTCTAGTACTAATAGTAGCACTTCCAAAGGTTACTCAAAGTCTCAAGAATCCATACAAGCCCTAGGTGCAACCTCAAATCAATTCTTACCTGAAATACAAGGAATGAGAAAAAGGCCAGCAAGATAAATATACGCACGCACCCGAAGTACAATACAAATGGTATCAATAACAAGTATTCTGAACCATAGGCTGAACAATCAATATGCATGGGAGAGCGATTATCCATGCACTTCACAATCAAAATAGAGTCAACAATGTAGTGATCACAATAACAAGACAATTCTATACATTTCAATAAATTTGGATGGAACTATATACCTCGTTTAATAAAACCATTGATGAAGCAATACAATTTATACCATACTAATAGGTCATCCTCAAGAGGGCTATTGATAATACAATATAATTACACTAAAAGCGTAAGATATAGGATAGTTCGATTTATTCCCAAAGTCAAAACAATGTATCATGACGAAATCATCCCAACTATGTTACCATTGGAACTGAACAAATATGGTAACTTGTCAATGGGTGAAACAATGAAGCAACATATTAACCAACAACGCATCACAATTAGCGACAACTGGAATGATATGCACAAGATTTGGGATTCTAAATTTTGGTAACTACCAAGCTTTAGCATAAAGCCATGGAAACTATTCTAATAGCCTTTTGAAGTCAAGCCAAACAAGTCAATTTAGAAATGGTGAATGGTAAACAATTTAATCCAGCCTAAAGGTCAAAATCAAAGCCGAATTTGGAACGGAACAATTGTGGCTAAAAACCCTTGCAATTTCAATTTAACGGGTTGAAATCAACGCTATGAATAGATGCTGACATCAAGAACATTAAAATATAAAAAATGGTAAATAATCCAAGTTATAGCCTCGTACAAACAAGACTTAATTGGTCACAAAACGATAATTTATTATAGCAATGAATCTTGACCTATATAACGCTTACCTCAAATGAATAACAATCTTCCCAATAATAATGGCAAATCCAAAACCTTTATTTTACATCCAAAGTTAATTAAAGTACGAATCTAGGGTTTAAAATACTAAACCCCTCAAGCCCTTGAAACTAATTTCACTAAACTAAGGTGGGCTAATGTCAAATCTGTACCCTAAAGTATCACCCCGTTACAGCTTAAGTACATAACATTTCAAATGTACCAAATCAGTACCTAAATTTTCATTTTTTTTTAACCAAATCAGTCTTGCTGTAAATGGAAGTTGAATGTTGTTAAATCCAGGGGCAAGACCGTTATTATGAAAAAAAATAGTATAAAATAGTTCAGGTGCACACATGAAAGCACATGCAGATACACTCATGCATGTAATATCCCACATCGGATGGGGAATAATATGAGATTAGACATTTTTTGTGTTCTCATAAGTAGCTATTGGCTAGCCGTTTTTAGGGAGGCATTGCTCTATAATGGGACCGTGAATTAGGTTCTAACAGATGGTATCGTAGCTGACTCTTATTAGCTCGGGTTGGGTTTTGCAGTCGGATTGCCGGAGGTTTGGACACAAAGGTACATTCGAATCAGGCTGATTCAGTTGGATTGCCAGTATTATCCAACAGTGGCTAGAGTAAAAGATTATGGATTGTGTGACTAAGGTTGAAATTGCACTACAAGAAAAAAGACTTTTAACAACGAAATTTTCTGTCGCTAAAAAACCTTAATCCGTCGAAAAAGCGTTTTAGCGACGGACCACCGGTTGCTAAAACTCCTTTACCTACAACCCCGTCTCTAAAAGTTTTGCGACAGATTATTTCAATCCGTCGCCTAAAGTCCACTTTCAACGACGGACATAATAACACAATTGCCAACGGCGTTTCCATCGCTAATTCCATTTTCCGTATTTTAATTTCTTTTCTTTTTTCGGTAATAATTTATTACGTAAAATTCCGTCACTAAATGTTCGTCATATAAAACTTTAGTGACGGAAATTCCGTCGCAAAAACTCGTTCCTTTAAAATAGTTAGACTTTTAGCGACGGAATAAATTCCATCGTTAAAAGTCAAACTAAATTGTAAAAAAAAAATTTTAAAAAAATTTAATACCTAAACTTGTAATAACAATCCAACAATAAAATGTATACAAAAGTCAAGAGGGCACGGGAGCGGGGTACATTAATAGAGTAGGGGAGGGGAGTACAAGTCTGGGGGTGGGGGAGGGGGGGGACGAGAGTGGGATACAAAGTGCTAGGAGGGGAAGGGTTGATCAGGGTTCGGCGAGTCCCGGATCTGAAGGGCATTTCTAGCAGCAGTGCCCTGCATGTCAAGGCACAGACGCATTAATCTCGATAACAATCGTATAGTGTTCACTAATTAAACGTATATAGTGGTTGTACTTGATTTTGCACTGTGATCCTCCTATAAACCTCTGCAGCAATGCGATGAACCTCGTCCTTATGTAACGACGAGCGCTCCACGGTCAGTGTCTACGTCTGTGGAGATGCAGCAGGGGGTGAGGACGCTCCTATCACGGCACGTGCAATCATATCTGGGAGGCCGCGTACGCGTCCATATTAAAACTGATTAACCCTAATTTACTGTTAATTTAAACTCCAATTAGCCCTAATTAAAACTGATTAACATTAATTAACCCTAATTTACTGCTATTTTAATCTATAATCAGCCCTAATCACTGCTGATTAACCTAATTAAACCTTGATTGTCCTGATAAATCGTAGACAAACCCTAATTAAACTCAGTTAGGGTAATTAACTGTAATATATTCTAATTAGGCTCAACTAGCCCTAAGTAGTCCGAATTAGCCCGAATTAATTCCTGCATAACACTAATTGAGTCTAATTAAACGCAATTAACAGTAATCAACCCTAAATAGCTCGAATTGCCCTAAGTAACGCATTAACTCGACATTTTCACCTTAATTAGTTATTATCTATTTAGGTTCGGTACACAATCATTTGGTTATAGTGAACTTCAGCAAAGAAAATCATCATTCCTAAATCCTTTAATATCTAACGATCCAGCAAATTGGGATTCTCAAGTAAACCCGGTGTTTTTGGTTGGTAAGTAATGGACTCAAAATTTTCCATTAGCTCGTCATGTTGAACCACCCATCTCGTCTAAGATCTTATCTTCCGGGACTTCAGATAACACTCTTGGCTTGCAACTCTCCATGTCTGCAGAAGAGAAGACTTTTTGAGACAAAAGACCTTTCTCAGCTTGTCGCAGACATTCCCTGCCATCCATTGTTCCTGAGGTAATTCCATGATAAATACACACAGTTTTCTTCAGACCGATCCCATATTCCCGACATATGGCTTGCCTTTCAACTGATGGATTGCAACCAATATCAAGCAACGCAAATCTCGTCGCCCCAACCAAATTTATGCCCCACATAGCTTGCCTTTCAAACCTCATTTAGCTCAAATTAGCCCTCATTAGCATTAACCCTATTTAGCTCGAATCAGCTCTAATCGGCCCTGGTTGGGGTGTCGAGAGTTTTTTTGCTTGATATTGGTTGGAACCCATCAGTTGAAAGGCAAGCCATATGTATGGCATACAGGATTGGTCAAAATAAAAAATGTGTATATATACCATCTAATTACCTCAGGAAATGTCTGCGACAGGCTGAGAAAGACCTTTAATTTGTCTCAAAAAGTCTTCTCTTTTGTAGACATGAAGAGTTGCGAGATAAAAGTGTTATATGAAGTCTCGGAAGATAAGATCTTAGACGAGATGGTTCAACATGACAAGCTAAGGAAAATTTTTAAGTCCATAACTTACCAACCAAAAGCACTGGGTTTACTTGAGAATCCCGATTTGGTGGATCGTTAGTTATTGAAGGATTTCAGAATGATGATTTAATTTCTCTGCTCAAGTTCACTATAACCAAATGATTTTGTACCGAACCTAAATAGATAATAGCTAATAAAGGTGAAAATGTCGAGTTAATGTATTAATTAGGGGCAATTCGAGCTATTTAGGGTTGATTACAATTAATTGCGTTTGATTAAACTCAATTAGTGTTATTCAGGAATTAATTCAGACTAATTCGGGCTACTTAGGGCTAGTTGAGCCTAAGTAGAACATATTACAGTTAATTACCCTAACTGAGACTGAAATTCTCAAGTCAATAGACACTTCATTCTAATGGTTCTCTTCGGGCGCCCATCCTTGGTGTTGCTTATAGGGATCTGCCTCTTTTAGGCGTCACCTGAAAGTAAAGGAATGAGCTAAAGCTTAGCAAGTACGTAAACAATGTTCCTAAAATAAGTTTTGAGTATTTCAAAACATGCCACGGGTTTCTCTTTTCGAGATTAGGAATTCAATGTTAGCATAGTAAAAATATTCTTCATTATATATATATATATATATATATATATATATATATATATATATATATATACACACACACACGCGCGCGCGCGCGCACACACACACACATACATACATACACACGCACACACAACACACACACACATACAAATATACATACATATATGCACTCGCACAAAAAAGGGATCTAAACCCGGACTATAAAATCAAAAAGGCTCATTAGCAACTGTTACAATTATTCACAACTTGGTATGTTGCGGTCAGCGTATGGTACCACTGACTAGGACCCAAAATTCCTCTTCCACCCGGAATAAACAACATTAATGTGGTCGGAGGGGCGAACCACGAGCAACAATATTGTGCGCCAATGTATGGTACTCTTGACCAGGACTCAGAATCCACTTTCCCCCGTGGATATGGGGCACAGCAACCAATACTAAACTCTCGTTATCACGATTTACACAGAGTTTTCAGAAACCAATCGCAACACACCCATGGCAATTTTAATTCAATTTCTCACCAACCATTTGCATAGAAGCAGAAGTATAACAAATACTTTAAAACTTTTATTTGATATAACTTTGTATACATACACATATATTGGAAAATAGGGTACACGGAGGAACATGGTAGGAGTACTTATATGATTCGACAATCGGTTCTAGGACTTGTTCAGAAGTCAGCCCTAGATCTTGTCTATCGAAACCTCAACAATAAACCATACCCGTGTTAATTCCTGACACTCAATCTGCCTACTACTAATCTTCTCCCAAGTGAGTGAAATTACCAAAATACCTTTGAACTTGTATTAAATCCCTGATGCCTAGCATACCATTACACACCTAAAAATAACTCAAAACACCCTTTCAAATGACTAAGTAGGTTTTTCGGACAAAAAAGGTCTCTCTGGAAAATTTTCCACTCATACCCTAAACCGTTCCTTAAATTGAGGACTACGACTCATATTTCAAAAGCATAGCAATCCACACCGAAATGCCACAAAATTTCAGGCACTCAAGCATCTCTGTAAAACAAGGTTACTGTAATTTTTTTGGTAAAAAAATAAGTTTGTTTGCTATATCAAGTAATTCAAAATTCCTTTTTCAAACTGAAACCATTTCATACCCCTTGCATGCCCAAACAAATCCCAAAAAAATTCCCGGTGTTTTATAAAAATAAGGGGAGTTTCCATTTCGCACTTTGCCCAATTATGCTAGAAATGGTTTAAAAAGGTTTGCGACAATTGACTGATCTGTAATTCGAAGAACATTTTTCGGCAAAACTAGTTTTGCACATGGACCATTTTGAAGTAGGAACATGAAGAATATTCGAAAACCCAAAACTAAAAAGTTAAATTACACTTGCTGAGGTTTTCAAAATATAAGGATCACAAAAATCCAAAGAGTAATAAAGTGGCTTATAGAAACAACACATCTCTGCGCATGGCAGTTTTGTTCAATGGTTATTTTGGAGTAGAAATACTACGAATCTCAGAAAATTCAAACTACAAAGTTAAGGTAGACATTCTTGGGTTTCTATAAATATATATAAATATACAAATCACAAAAAACCAATGAATAATGAATTTTCTATGACAAATCAAAGTGGCTGCCAGAAATCGAAAAACTCTGGAATTCAGTGGTGCATTGACTTTAAGGTCATATTTTGATATGCAAACGTGAGATTCTGAGAAAACTTAAAACATAAAAGTTTGAAGTGCACACAACAAGGTTTTTGGAAATTGTAAAAACACATTAAATGGGTTAGTAATGAAAGAGATGTTGACAAAAATCTTAACCCACTCTTATGTTGCTCTGTAGCAGCCTTTATCTCAAACACACCCACATCTCACCCTCTGAAACACACACGATACACACACAAACTCCAGCCCTTATATATTAATAGCCCTCTAAAACACATCGGAAACCACTCTTTAAAACACCCAAACAAATGGCTGAAATCGAGAGAAAACGGTAAGGTAATCTAAAAACTTTGTCGTAGCTCCTTCGTCTTTCTCTTTTTTCTCTCTCTTCACGTAAAAGAGGCTGACATAATTTTCTTTGATGGCTGGAGACTATACTAGCCTTTATATAGTAACCTTAATACGAGGAATATGCTTAAAACCCCTTGCACTTTAATTATCTCTTCCCAAGCTTACCCACAATCTTTTATATATCGAAAGAACCCTAAATAAATTCAATTTAGGTTAAAATACAATTTTTTTACGAAACCAAATTTTTGGGGTGTTACACCCTTCCTTTTAAGTTCCAAATATGAGTATATGATTTGATAAGGAGAAAAAAATGAAACATTTCAGAAGAGAATGAGAAGAGCTGCAATTTCTCTGGTTCCTCCCTTTTTACTTGTTTTAACCTTTAGCATATAGACACATTTTCCTTTCTAATAAACATACACTGTAGTTTATTTCTTACCAACATCGTTTTCACCTTAACAAACATCACTTGCCGCATAAATGCTTTTCAAATGAGGCATTGGCTCATTTTTACTCTTTAGATCTTGAAGTGTGTGGTGTACTTGTGTGTGGGGGAGGGGGTCGGGGGGTGCGTGTAACTGTGTAATGTGTGTATTCGTGTAACTGGGTAGTGTGTGTGTGTGTGTTTTATAACAACCGAAAAATCCAGAGCTCCGTCGTCCCGGACCCCGGAGCATTAACCTATTACATCGCCACATATCATAACACCTGTCATAATTTCGGAGCTTCTAAAGTAACATAACCCAAAGTCTTCCAACAACATAAAGTATCCCTGTCGTAGGTAAATTTATGCAAAAACATAGTTTATGGGTAAAAAATTACCAAATACTCTAGGTGACAAATTATCAAAATACCTCCTGAGGGTTTACGGCTCCGGAAAAATCTTAAAAAAACATTAAAACACTATTTTAAGTATCTTGAAGTCATTTTTGGTATGAAAATTATTTTTCAAAAAATTTCGCCCGAAAATCCTGAATCGGTATTCGGACCGAGCGCTAAAAAGTCGGTTCCGCTAAAAATAGTTATTTTAGAAAATGGAGTATCTTAATAAAATAAGGTTCCCCTACATTTTTCAGATTAAAATAGCTTGGTTTGCTATACTAAATAATTCGATAATTATTTTTAACCGATACCCTAATTTAGCATCTTTCACGGGCACTAAAAATTTCCTGAAAACTCCAACGTGTACATCTTGGAAAAATAATGAGGGTTACTGTTTTAAGTTTTGTCAAATTTTCATCCAACTATGTACAAAAAATTGCACAAAACTACCTAACCTACCCACTTTTTAGTGACAAGTACAGTCACTATTCACGATCAAAACACACACCATTTCACCTTAAATGCACACACTCACCAATTCCCTCACTGAACTGCTTGAACACACACTCTGAAGTCCACAACTCTCATGCACACACACACTACCACCCCCAAACACACTGATTACACCCTACTACACACATTAAAACACCTATTAACATCAAATTACACACACATATTTCACACAATTCACACTCAAACACGCACACTCATTGTCACTCCACGCACACACACAACCAACACCCAGAACACACACTGCACTCCTATGGCAACCCACTGAAACCTTCTCCATTCCCTCCCATTCTCTCCTAAACCAACAATATTATCACATAATCACAACCAACACCACATTCACTCATGAATTTCACACCCGAAATTCATAAATGCTCAACACACAGACTGTAACACATTTTCACCCACTACACAGCCTCGGTCCCTCTCCCTAACCCCCTACAAGTCCACATATCTATTGAACCCTAACTTACAAACCAAAATTACACAAAACAATGGTCATAATCTCCCACCCGAGGCATTAAATTCCCAAAAAATGCATCCCTACACAGCCATGTTCACGGCTCACGCACACACTCCACAGTGGCTAAAAACACACGAAACCCACACACACACACACATACTAGCAATTGGAGGGGTTACCTTGTGATTAACGGCCTAACTTCCCTCTTCTTTCTCCCCGTTTTTCCCCTTCCCCTCGCTGCTCTGTTTCTTTTCTCCTTCACTGTTCTCTCTCCGTTTCTTGTTTGTCTTTTTTTTTTCCTTTACTCGAAATTCCCTCTCATCTCCAATTATCCTTAAATTAATTTAATTCCCTAGCTTAGTCATTACATTGTAAGTAGGAGGTGTCATTATTTTGAGGGCATGGTTTTCTAAAAAATTTACACCTTTAAAACCCTAGTCTAGCCTAGTTTCCCAAAATTTCAAAGTAGACCCTATACTTTTACATATTTACAAAATGCCCCCATAACTTTTAAAAATTATAAATCAATCCCAAAATCTTTTACTAATTCATATTCCATTAATTCTTGAGTAGTGCGCAATATTATCGCTCTACGATTATTTTCGGACACCCAATAGTTATTATCGTTCAAAAGAAAATGTATTTATAATGCCTCGAAAAATGCGGGGTATTACATTTTTGTGTGTGTGTTTGTAACAGTGTGTGGTGTCCATGTGCAACAGTGTGTGGTGTTCGTAAGTGTATCTTTGTGTGTGCTTGTGTATGGGGGCAAGGGGTGCGTGTAACTGTGCAATGTGAGTACGCGTGCAATGTGCGTGTGTGTAATTCTGTATATGTGTGAACGCGCATGCGCCCGTGTGTATGCGTGTGCGAAGAAAGAGATGAGAAGAAGGCATTGGAGAGAGAAAACGAGAGAACAGCTTCCGCCTTGACTGTTTTTATGAAAGAATTTCATAATTACGGTCTTTTCTCTAGACTTTTTAACAATATCAAGCTCTGTTAATGGCGAGACTAATTTGGTTCGAAAATCGCACTTTAGGTACTTATTTGGTACATTTGACAAGTTGGGTACTTAAGCTATATTTGTTGATATTTTAGGGTACAGATTTGGCATTAGCCCAGTTAAGGTAATGAAACCTATTCCAAAGTTGTTATCTGAATCCTCAATCGTTCACCATTATTTCCCTTAGACCTAATTTGTGGCCTCCTATAGTAGGAGTGGATACGAAGAAAAATAAACCAAAAAATATGAGTTGAACGATGGTTTTAGGAGACAAATGGTAAGCAACAATAAACCCCCCAAAGTTTGAAAAATTATTCAAAATAATCGTAGTAATTTACGATTTACCCCCGATTGGAAAACCAAATATTAACTAAGCTTCCACTAGTGTACAAATCCCAGCGACACTTACTTCTCATGAAAACCGGACCAGTATGTAAACAATAGTTTCTATAGAGATTGCTTTTGAAATTGGTTTGAAATGTTTAGTGCAAGGTTGATTGGATTTTTCAATTTAAGTACAAAGTGGGATGGTTTTGGACTTGAAATGCCTCAAAAGAATATTGAAACAAGGTGGGATGGTTTGACCATCAGTACTTCAGTTATTGTGTTTACGATAAACCAAAAAGGTGGTTTTTACTTATTCGGTTGTTTTCCCCCATATATCTAACGGGAAAAAGTTAGATTTCGGGTCCTTGTCATCTAGAAGGAATGTTGACGCGCAGTACTGTTGCTCATGGTCACCCTACTTCCACAATGATTATTATCCTGAGGTGAGTTTCTGGAAGCAAGTCAATATGACCGAACACTGGCCGCAGCATACCGTTTGAGTTGGTGTTGGGTTGGAATTTTGTTATGATGATGTTTTCATGCCAAGTGATTTTTATGCCCTTAGAACGATTTTGTTTAGACTATATTATGCTTTACATCATAATTGCCCTTTATAGCTTTAAAGTATCGTCTACTAGTGCAGTTACTATTAAATAAATTGAGTTATTTTTTACATGCTACGCTCCAGCTAGATGGGTCCTTGATTACTTACTGAGCAGGTGGAAGTTCACCCCTTGTTTATCATTTCAGGTCTGAATGTAAGGTGATGGTGACGACTAGGATTGGAAATTTAGAGTGGAGCTTCGGAGACTGCACTAGATAAGTTGAGTTCTGGCACAAGTGTTATGTAAGAAGTTTTTTTACTGAAATTAAAAATGAAAATGTATTTGAAGTTGTAAAAGTCTTAGGCTCTGTTTGACAACACTTTTTTTTGTTTTCAGTTTCCAAAAAAAAAAATTAAAGAGCAGCTTAATTTTATTTTTTTACAAAAACAAGTGGGTGTTTGATAACCCATTTTTTATTTTGAGTTCTTTTTTATGGTGGTTTGCAGTGGCGATGGTGGGGCGGCTGACGGTGGCTGGTGGCTGCCGGCAGTGGTCGCCGGAGGTGGCCAACCACCGTCGGCGGTGGTCAACGAAGGTTGCCGCCGGTGGTGGTGGCCGGAGATGGCCGCCGGCAGGCGGTGGTCGCCGGCGGCGGGAGCGTGGTGGTGGTGGTCTCAAAAAAAGAACTCATTTTTGGAGTTTGTTTTTTCTTCTTCAGTTTAAAAACTGGTTTTTTAAACTGAAGAAGAAAAAAAAAGGTTACCAAACACAAATTTTTTTTCCAATTTCCAAATCTGGAAAAACAAAACTGTGTCAAACAAGGCCTTAGTTTCGTTGTATTCGTGTTGATTTTAGCGAATAAGGCATGGCAGAGCCCTTAGTGACAGCCTAATGGGCCTGCGGCTGGTAACAGACCTAGCTCACCAGCCCAACTGTGGGTTCAGGTCGTGACACAGGTTGTTCGTTTGATTAGCTGCTTTTGGCTTCCGGGGAATATGTACTACGTCTTTTGTATTATTGCCGATACAACATGTTTTCAGCCAAGTTAGTACTACTTGTCAACTCTTGCTTTGCAAGATTTTTGTTTCATTGTATTCATGGGGTGTGCCCCTTGCATATGTTGTCTAATTGTGTTCATCGGTTGATATACATTTCATTTACCGAAAAAACAAATAAATAATAAGCTTAACTTAATTAATAAGTCAGGTCCAATAAATAGTCAAGTTCTCAGTTTAGTCAGCTAGAGTCCACCCAGTCAGTAGTCCAGTATTTTTGGTAGTGCAGTCCAGTTAGTTGGGTTTCACCCAGGTAAAGGTCTAAATAGGATATGAAAATCATGGCTTGATTTAGAAGTTATTTGGAGTGTTTACGCCACTAGATTTATTTAATAAAATCGTATCAGATAAGGGGATAAAACAGACCGGTTTTCGACGAAACTGGCCGGTAAAGATTTTAACTTCGATTAATTCCCGTAAGGGGCATTTTAGACATTTAACTTTAATTTGGTTATTATCTTTTGGTAAAAGATATACACGAGAAAAAGGTATATTTTATCATTTCCATAGACCTAGACCTCTACGAATAGACTACTTGGGCAATAGAAAAGGGGCTCTCTTTTTGAAGAAAACTTTAAAGAAATTGTGAGAGAGAAAGGATACCATTTCCAACTCATTTCCAGTCAATATATTTCTAGGCGGTTTTCCAGTTCATAATTCTTGATTAGTCTCATTGCATCGTGGATTCACCCTAGCCTTCTATCAAGGAGTCCAGGTGAGATAAGTCTTGAGGTATCATTTCTTCTAGACTTCAGTCTATCAATTTTCCGTTTTTGAGGTTTTGTGGTGTGAAGTAGGAGCCTTAGATTCATTTCCTATTCCCTGCGACCAAATTTCGGTCTAAAAGATAAAAATAAATTGGAATTAGAATTAGAATTTTAATAAGAATAGAAGTCTGATAGTATTAAAACTCTATTAAAATAAGAACTCTATTTTAGTTAGAATTCTAAGAAAACTAGAAAGTGTTGGTCGAATAGAATTATATATAAACTCAGCTAGAAGCAGTTGAGCTGACTTAGGTCTATAGGAAGTAAGACCGAGATTTAGGTCACCTCCCGTATACAAAATCAAAAATCACTAAAAGTATTGTATAGACCATTAGGGTACAACGAGCTACCTAACACCTTCCCGCTATATAATATAGTCTCCAAACTCACAATTGCTCATTTCGGGTGATTAGATGCCTAAGTTGGTGAATTTAGAGTCACATGGGTTTTTTCTTATTTTCTCTTTACTAATCGAATATTAAGATAAGATGGTGACTCGATGTTTTCTAGACCTTCTTGGGTCTGGAAAAGTTTTTGCTTACAGTTCGCCACAGTGGCGACTTTGTTCTGGACTAATTCAGAGGACTAGATTCGAATTACTTTTGGTCATGTTTCACTTTATATCATTAATTTTGGTTTCTTGTTGTATGATGTGCATATTTCTGTGATTATTGTTCGTTCATGACTCACACACGTGCACAACTATAGCAGCCTACCCAATCAAGGGCTACGGTTTAAACCCTCGAGCTTCCTAGTTACAAGGCAACTTTGATTATACTCTCACCACCAAGTCCTAGTACCAAGAGCCTCTTGGTACCTCGGCATATTAAACAATTTGTACACGACTAATGACCATCCAAGATTAATTGTTGGAGTAAGGGTGTGTGACTTATAGTGCAAATCTAGCCGAGGGACTAACCTAAAACCAGAAGAAGAAACAACACACCTAGACCATTTTATGAGCGTTTATTCTTCAATAAGGGTACTTGCCTGTGATATGGTATATCGGCCGAGAAACCAGCTGGTATAACATAATCTATGTAATTCATAAGTCAACCATGCTAATAAAAGCCCAAGCTCTATCTTCTACCCAAATATACATACATAACTAACTGTCTAAAAGGTCGCTTATGAAACCAAGGTAGCTTTTAGGTACAACTCTCATTATCATTTTTGGAGCTAAGACCTTGTTTACCTCAAAAGAATAGAGGCAAACTGTCTGCTGGATTTCTTTCATCAACTTGCACAAGCTTAGAATTATTGAAACTGAAGTTAGACATGAGCAACACAAAGTCATGCTTAGGACACCTCATGTATGTACTCAAAATGTTTTTTTTTTTGAAAGTGTACCTTTCATATTACCCCGCACTTAGGATTGGGTTATGGTAATTTCTAACTGATTATTCAGTACTTTAGAGGCGATAGCTGTAAGTGATATTGTTGGATCTTTAGTGACAGTTGTTGTGAGCGGTATTATTTGGGTCCTTTAGCAACATATATATATATATATATATATATATATATGGTGACAACTAGTAAGCTGAGGGAAGGGGGGTGACTTGGGAAACTACGGTTGATTTGGGGCTATCACATAAATAGGCAAATTCTCTCAAATTTTCTTCATTAAATAGGTAACGTATTTATACATATATACAAAAGGTAACAGAGAGAGGAAGAAAGAGAGAGCGCAAGAGAGAAATAGAAACCATGGAACAAGTTTAGGCATGATTGTATCAGGAATAAAAGGGGGTTTCAGAAAAATCAAAAGTGGGGCTGGAAGGTTTGTGCATGAGGGCATGTAGCTGTGTGTACGGCAATATGTGTTGGTTTTGTGTGTGAGAAAACTGAGTGAGGGGAGGGGGAGATAGGGGGAGAGAGAGAGAGTGTGTGTGTGTGTGTGTGTGTGTGCGTGTGTGCGTGTGTGCGTGCGTGTGTGTGTGCGTGTGGTGTGTGTGTGCGACCGCGTAGGTGTATGTGTGTGTCTATGTTGATGTATATGTCTGTGCACGTGCACGTGCATGCACGCGTGTGCGTGCGCAGAGCAAGGCAGTTTGTGTGAGTTTGCACATATGGATGTTTTGTGTGTGTGTGTGAGAGAGAGAGTGTGAGTGAGTGCGCACGCGCGTTGTGTGCCTGTTTATGTGTTGTGTGTCGTGGTATGTGTGTGCACGTGCGTGTGTGTGGGCGTGGCTTCCTCTATGCAAAGGTGTGTATAATGTGTGTGTGTGTGTGTGTGTGTGTGTGTGTGTACAGTGTGTCTACAATGTGTGTGTGTGGGTGGGTATAGTGTGTGTCGATTGTGTGGTACTATGTGTGTACACAGTTTTGGTAAACACTATGTGTGTCTCTGTGTGTGGAAGGACAGTGTATTGTGTGTGTATTAAGTAGCTCCGGATTATGTAGCTATTCAAGTTAAGAGACCCTTGATCTATCTAGTATTTTATATACAGCGTATATGTTATTTATGTTTGAGAAAGCATTATTATCATCGATGCATTTTTTAGTCACGTAGTTGTTTTTGCCTAGAAGAACGAATCATTAGCCAAAAAGTTTTTAGCGGCACTTATTTCTCGTTAAAAACCATATCGGCATGTAAATGCTTGTTATGAAATTTGGATTTAAAATGTTTAGTGCAAATCTAATTCGTTTTGGATTTGAAATGTTTCCAACGATTATGAAATGACATGGGATGGTTTAACGATTAGTGGTTCATCAACTTCATATTTGAGAGAAAGAAATGGACAGTTTTTGCTCATTCGGTTGTGTAATACCCCGCACCTAGAATAAGGTTTACGGTGAATCCTAGAACCTTGGTTAATTCTTTAGCGGCGGTTGTCGTAATATACACTAATTGGAGTCTTTAGAGACCATTATCACCAGCTGTATTGATTGTGACCTTTAGCGACATTTTATAATGCTCTTAAGCTACAAATTAATGAGGTGGGGAGACGGGAATGCCTGAAATTTAATTTAGTCGACAAAAACTTTGTTTTAAACCTTAATCTAGAATTAATTATGGTCTTTTAAGAGAGTATGGGTGAAATGAGAACGATAGATAAGTGTGAGTTGGGTTTTTAGAAGTCTTTCAATCTAGGGCAACCATATTTAAAGGAGGTCTTAAGAGGGTAGCCGTCCAAGAAAAATCTGCCCACCTCTTTTACGTGAAAGTCAGAGAGAGAAAGGGAGAGAAGCAACACCTAGGGCAAGACTTTTTCAAGGTAAATCACTAATCTTTTCTCTCTAATTTTAGCCATGTAATTAGGTGTTTTAGGTATGATATTGTGTGTGAGTTGGTATGTATTGTGTGTGTTTCGGAGGGTGAGATATGGGTGTGCTTGAGAAGAAGGCTGTTGTAGAGCAGCATAAGAGTGAGTTAGGGTTTTTATCATATCTTTTTTATTTTATATCTGATTGAGGCCATTGCAGACCTCGGTTATCTCATCTAGCCAAAGCCACACTCTTATCAAACCTAATTCCTTACTTATTGGACCTAACCCCATGACCAGTTCTTCTACGCCCCCTTTGAATCCTCATATATTGAAACCTACACCCATGCAAGCCCTTTCATTCAAGCCTATTTTAAATCCTTATCTTAATCAGTCACAAAAAGGACTATTACCAAACCCACCAAGACCACCCCCCCAGAACCAACCAACTCTCAATAAGCCCGTGGATATTGAGGTCATTAATCATTCCAGACACTCTTTAGTCTGGAGTGATTAATGACCTCAATATCCACGGGCTTATTAGCTAAATGGCAATTGGTACATACAATACGCCCACACAACATTACAACAAAGTTAACAAACAAACAAAACTTCATTTAACTTAGGTTAATCTAGGCCAGAGGCAGACCTACAATCAAATTCCGGCAGACTTCATGAAGCACTATTTCAATGGGAACTAGAACCTATAACAGGGTACCTAAGAAGTGGTTATCACCGAATAAGGGTAGTTAATGAAGATATACCCAAAACTGCATTCAAGACACACACTAGGCATTATGAATTTAGGGGCCTGTCTTTTGGGCTAACAAATGCCCCTGCCACATTTCAGTTGCTTATGAACACCATTTTTCAAAAATATTTGAGAAGGTTTGTGTTAGTCTTCTTTGAAAATATTTTGGTCTATAATGAAGACTTGGAATCCTATTTGGAGCATTTGAGGGTTGTTTTACAAGTTGTGAGGGATGACACCATATTTGCCAAGCAAAGCAAGTGTATCTTTGCCCAAGGATAGGTTGAATACTTAGGGCATTTGATTAATGGGCAAGGAGTAGCTACAGACCCAACCAAGGTAGCAGCCATGTTGGAATGGCCCACTCCTCAGACTCTAGGATTTAAGAGGATTCTTAGGTTTGACTGGGTACTACAGGAAGTTTGTGAAGCAATATGGTGTCATCAGCAAGCCCCTTACAACTTTGCTGAAAAAAGATGCCTTCCAATAGAATGAAGTAGCTGACCAGGCATTTATCACACTCAAGTAGGCAATGGCCACCACCCCGGTCCTAGCTTTACCTGACTTTACACTGCTATTTCAGGTAGAGACAGATGCTCGCAACAATGGTATAGGGGCAGTATTGATGCAAAGAAGCATACCCCTAGCTAATATAAGCAAAGCTTTGGGAACCAAGAATTTGGCGTTATTTATATATAAGAAGGAGATATTGGCATTGGTACATGCAGTAACTAAGTGGAGTTCCTATTTGTGTCATTCTCACTTCTTATTAAGAACTACCACAGTAGTTTGCAATTTTTCCAGGGTCAAAAGGTGACATCCTTGCTACAACAGAAGCTGTTAGGATTTGACTTTGAGGTGCATTACAAGAATGAGGCTAAAAATGCAGCTGCTGATGCCTTATCCAAATTACCACAACCTCATCAAGTTGAATGCAATGATGTCAGTACTATCACACCTTAGTGGCAACAAGGGTTACAGGATAGCTTGGAAGGTGACGATTTAGCACAACAGGCCCTCCAAGGGTTATTGTTAGTTCCCATGGCCACCCTATTCTACTCATATCAAGGAGGCATTCTGAGATACAAGGGAAGAGTTTATGTTGGGGGTACTGGTCAATTGAGGAGTCATATTATGGAGGAGCTAAGTGCCTCTGGCATTGGGGGCACTCAGGCATGCAGAACACTTATAGAAGAGCAGCTATGTTCTTTTACTAGCCAAGGATGAACCAGCAAGTATTACAAATAGTGAGTGAATGTCATGTATGCCAGCAGAACAAACAAGAAAATATGCCCTACCCAAGTTTGCTATAACCCCTGCCCATACCTACTCAGTTGTGGACTCACATTTGCTTGGATTTTGTGGAGGGGCTACCTAAATCCCATGAAAACGAAGCAATATTGGAAGTAGTAGACAGATTAAGCAAAAATGCACATTTTGTGGCACTCACTCATCCCTTTCAACAAAGATTGTAACCAATCAATTCTGTGAGGTGATCTTTAAGCTACATGGGATGCCAGAGTCCATACTCAGTGACAGGGACAGGGTCTTCCTGTCTAATTTCTGGACTAAGCTCTTCAAGTTAATGGGTACTAAGCTAGCCCATAGCACTGCATATCACCCAGAAACTGATGGCCAGGTAGAAAGGGTCAACCATTGCCTAGAAACTTATCTCAGATGTATGTGCAGTGACATGCCACATAATTGGGCTAAGTGGCTCACCCTAGCAAAGTATTGGTACCACACCAGCTTCCACTCGGCCATTAAAATGATACCTTTTGAAACAGACCATAGATATAAACCAAGGACCCTGAGGATTACCACTCCTGAGACCACTAACTTGGCAGATCTTGACAAGTATTTGCAAGGAAGAAGCAAGGTGTTATGTCTCCTAAAGGATAATTTGACTATGGCACAAGCTAGAATGCAACAATATGCAAACCTCAAGCGCACAGAAAAAGAGTTTGAGGTTGGTGATTGGATATACCTGAGATTGCAACCGTACAGACAAACCTCCCAGGCATTTAGGAAGAACCTTAAACTTTCACCAAATTTTTTTGGGCCATACCAGGTGTTACAAAGGGTTGGAAAGGTAGCTTATAAGTTGCAATTGCCAGAGACCAGCTCCGTCCATCCTGTCTTTCATGTATCTCACCTCAAGAGAGAGAAAGGACACCACGTTACACCTTCAGTTACCTTACCCTCACTAGGTAATCAAGGCCAATTTCTTATGGAGCTGTAGCAACTCTTGATCACAGGATGATCAAGCGAGGTAATATAGCAGTCGCACAAATACTGGTTAAATGGTCAAGTGCCAATCAAGGGGAGGAAACCTAACAAGACTGGAACGTTATGAAAGCCAAATTCCCTAAATGGCACCCTTGGGGACAAGGGTTTAACAAAGGAGTGGGGAATGTCATGTCCTCAGGACATATAAGCAGCTGATCAGATGCAGGGAAGAGAAGCAACAGATGGACTGAAGATCAGGAAGATCAGGCTGAGAAGGCTCGAGACCAAACTAGGACCATTAGAATCCGCAACAAAAGGCCAGTTGCAGAAGCTTAAGTCAACGGAAGAGATGAAGCTGCAACTGCCAATAGAGGGAAATAACATAATCATGCGACATGTCCATAAGCCATCGTTTGGAGTTATTATTTCTTAATTCAAGTTAAAACATTTTTGGCGACTATTGTTGTTAGTTAGTTTTGGCGCCAGAGCCAAAACTCTGTTTGAGTTTTCATTTTGAATTTCTATTAGAGCTGTCATGTCAAAGACTTCAACTTCTCTCTCTAATACAACTCGCTCTCTATTCTCTCTTTCTCTGTTACTTCCTGTTCAATTCTTGAATTCATCATTTCTGATAACTGGCAGCTGAGCTTAGTAACGTCTCGATCTGAAACGCTACAAAGGGCTTTTGGCTATGCGCAATCACCTATAAGAGGTTAAAGATAAACATTCTAAAGAAAAGCCAGAAGCATATTCGTTCACTAGTTGGTGTAATTCAGACTTGAATAACGTGGATTTCGGATGGGGAAAACCACTTCGAATTTTCAGATGCAAAAGCAAATGTTAATAGAAAAGGGGCAACGATGACCTGACAGACAGTTCATGTTGTTTGCTGTGAAATAGCACGTGTGATGCATTGTGTACTGAGAGAAATGTGTATGCAAATCCATTTATCGATCACGACTTCAGAAGAGCAAATATACAAACATGGACTAAAATGGTTCAGGCGACGAACATCCTACCAGAAGAAACATATATATCCATAAACATGTAATCAGATTTATTGCTGTTTGGATATTTATCTTCATCTTTAACCTCCGGAGAACTTGACTGGACGAAGGCCCGTTCGGTAGAGGATGTATTAGCATGCACACTATTTGCCATCAGTGTCCCCACCGTACTGCGTAGAATTACCATTCCAGAAGGCATTTCTGTCATTGAAACGGCTATCCTCTTCGTCATGTTTAAGGGTATGAATATTGCTCCCAAAACCAGGCGAGGTTTGCTTCCGGCTTTTGCTGTTATTTCCACCAGTTGCAGGAGTATCGCTTTGGTTTGTTGCAGGAGTATCGCTTTGGTTTGACGAAAATACGGGGTTTCTCGCGCTTGACCTGAGGTGGTGTTGCAATGCAGGATTTGGACCTATGAGATCAAGAACTAGAATTAGAAGCCTGGTTTAGTGGGAAGAAGAGGAGGGGGAGGGGGGGTGTTTAACATGCCAACCCAATGGACATAGACCTTTAACTCTTTCAAATGAATCCAACATTACTTCTTCATGCTATAATCAAATTTGGGACCAAGTGTTACTGACAGAGAGGAGAGGGAGGGGCAAAAGGTAGAATAACAGCACATGTCACCATTATTTCTAACTTGTGAGCCTAACCTACAACTTTAACGCACTGGTGGTTGTACCACCGAAAGTGGCATGTTAAACATAGCTTAAAATTTAATGGGAATAGAAACTCACTATATTGCCACATGCTGCTTTGAGATTCCTGCATAGAATCTGATGAGCTGGCACTACCACCAAAATAAGAGAGAGGATTCACATATGACATAACCCTTTTCATAAATGACAGATATCCTTCGCTGCTGCTATTTACAGAATCAGTGCTACTGGTCGAACTTGCTTGTTTATGGGAGGAAGATTTGCCTTTGTTTTGACCAAATGCTCGGTTACGCGGAACCACAATTAATGCTTGTCTGTTTGACAAACCTAAATCTGATAACGTTCTGCTCAAATCTGCAGCAATTTCAAGAAACAAGGAAAACGACAATTTATAAGTACATTCTTCTTGGAACTATATAAATAAAATGATCAATAAGCTATCATCATATATAGAAGCCTCGTTTCATAGGAAAAACTGCAATCTCCATTCTGAAGATTTTCATAGTATTTGTGAATAATGAGGTTACAACGATCTTACTCATCAACTTACTGACTCAGAATTACTGTTGTATGTATACATAGATACAGTGAGAGCAAGAGAAAATATCAGCGAGACAGTGAATAATATATAAAACCTAGCTCCACAATGTAGGATCAATGCTCATCTTAAAATCATTTCACTCTTTAGGAGCCCAACAGATAATATGTGGATGACTTTCTTGTATTTTTCTTCTTCTAGTGAGCAATAGTTTAACGTTATAGTTTAAAGTATCAAAATGAGAATTTAACTTCTACCTGAATCTTCAGCAATCCAAGATCTGTTATGGACTATAGAGGTCCTTGTATTGATGATGAGAAGAATTACAGACGCCGTCATCGTCATTCCAATAAAGACCGTCCCAAGAAGGTGACATACTGGAGACACATATCCTGAATAATCCTAGATTGTCTCAATAGTCGCTCCAGCTCCCCCTACATTTGACCTGGACTGTAAGATAAACTTTCCACAATCTAGGCAAATATCTGGCACTTCCTTTCCCCAGTATTTCACAAGCAAACCCTGGTAGTTGGATTTTGCTCTATTCTGACACAAATTCATAAAGTAAACGGGTTGAACTATTTGTCATAATCCCAACGCTATATAGCAGCTACGTGAGTATAAAATGTTGGGTTGTTGGCAACAGTTCGGTTTTGGACTATTATAAACGGTGTTTTAGTGAAGGAAAGCTTAAGAGATCTAGGCCAAATGGTGACTGCTTGAGCATTGCCAAATCACTGCCAGGCGCGGTGGCCTGAAAAGTTGCTCCCACTGAGATTTTTTCACCGGGGATGGCTGCACTTGCCTCCACCTGAAGCAGTCCACGTCTATGACTTCCCACACTGCCGCTTACTTCCGTGAAATTGTTGTCCCTAATCCCATAGCCTCACTTTCTCACTCCCTCAACACTTTCTCCCACTTGCCGGAAACTTGATACTGCCTTTAGATCCTTCTTGTGGCTGGCCAAAATTTCTTCATGCGGATGGGGACTCGGTTTACTAACACTTTCGGAGTGTCATAACAATTTCCATAATTTTGTTGGAAATCATGCGTGAAATGCCCATCATTTTCATCCTATTGTTCCCCACCTTCCCCTGGCTAGCAATGCAAGCAATTCCATAATATCCCCAGTTTTCACTATTCAAGTGACATAATTTCCAAACAACGGCATTTCTGTTGGACTGATCACTGACCCTGCGGGTTCACGATGCAAGTACTATATTTGGTTTCCTTAGAGGATGGGGCTTAATTACTAAACTTCGCCACGAAGCAACATATGTAGCAAGTGGAATGATCCCAAGTAAGTTCAATCAGGTTTAACAGATGCATAAGCTTTAAAAGAGTGGGAAAATCAGGCGTATCATTAGAATCATGTATATGGCCACATTCAGCTAACAATGTCTTGTCTAGTAGTTATTCTAAGCATATCCTGGATGTAATTACTCATACTGACTATCATTTACTGTTTCAAATGCTCTTTATTTACATGTAGATTAACCCCAATACAAAGCTGTAACATGCTTACGTGTAACACAACATTGAGCTGTTGGTAATCTACCATGGTACCAAAGCTTTGGTATCTTAGTTTCAAGTCTTCCCGCATGCATAATCTACCCAAAATTTCAATGCGTTTCGCATTCAAGTCTGTTTGTGCTCTAGGTACACCTTTACTTATCCCTACATGTTCAAGCAGGACTGCACGTGAGTGCGAGTGCTAAGTATGATATACATTGGTCCATATTCCAAATTTCCAATAGCTTACGCTTTGAGGCAACAATTGATATAACAAACCAAACCAAACCAAAAATAGGGTATATTTCTGGTCCTTTATTTGCCTGTAAGTTCTGATTGATCCTTTATCCATGACTTGTTTCTGATTGATCCTTTATCTTCACTTCAGTGACTAAGTCACCTATTTGGTCGGCATCAAAAAAGTCCGTAAGTCCCTTCCGTTTTGCCACCTAGACACCACATAAACATGTGGCCTAATGCCATTCAACCCCCTGAATTTTGCTTATTTTGGCACATAACCCCATAGCTTTCCAAACTAAGCACTCAACCACCAAATTTTAGGTAACTGTTGAAAACAAAGTTGGTATAACAGCGAAAAATGATTCTAATGAAATGAATTAGTACAGCCTCCTTCCACTCATCTTATCTCTAAATATGACATCACCTCCTTGTCTCCCATGTCCACCACTACCACGATGTCTACCGAAGAGAAACCTCCTTGTAACCCAGCACCATTGCCAACATCAGCCGATCCTTTGCCACACGTAACTCGGAGAAATATCAAATAATATTCAAAATTTTTGGACTCAAAAGGAAAAGCGAGCATCTAGGTAGCACGGACACCGTGTCCGACACCGACACCGACTGGGACACCGGACACCGCAATTTTCAAAAAATCAGATTTTGGACGGGACACCGTTGAATTTTTTAATATATATATACGCACA